>JAOANR010000004.1:57895202-58022764 GCA_030278955.1 Hygrophila difformis
GTAACAAAATAAATTAAGAGTTCAACAAATAAGCATACAAGGACATATTCTAGGTTGAACAAAAATATGATAAAAATATGGATTGAATTGTGAGGGAACAGGGGAGGATAGAAATTCAATCTAGAATTCTTCCAGAACAAATATTCAGGCAGAAATATATTAATAATATGTGTGCTAATAACTAGTGAGTGAGTCAATAACAACACAAAAAAATCAGGTTCTTTTTTATTCTACCTGCAAGAACTGGCACCAGTGATCAACTAATGGCCATTGCTTTTCTGCAAATAGCAACTGCCACATTCCTATTGCAGTATCCAATGCCAAAGACTTTTGACCCTGCAATCAGCACAATATTATCAGTAAAGACATTTTCTGGATTATATCTTTTCATTAAAAAAGACTAGCAAGGCATGCAGAGACCAAATACAACAAATGTGCATTAGAAAATTAATCTAAACGTGTAAAGATGTAAAGTTACCTTCTCCTTTGCCCAGCCAAATGCAAAGTCATAGATATCCCGGAACTTATCTGGACATAATAGAATAAAAGAATGAACCAAGAGAAGAAAACTGAATAGATCTTTGAGTAATTGGCCTTCAAGATAATCAACCATCAAATCTTTTAGCATAAAACAGGTTTGCATGCTATAGGTATTTTTTCACAAGTAACTTCCTGGATTATACAAGTAATAAACTAAAAGCACTCAATTTAAAATAAGAAAAAGAAATTGAGCAAAAAGAAAGCACTGAATCTAAGAAACTATTGAGAAAAAATAACTTTGTTGAACAGCATGCTGTCACATACGTTCATCTTTCAGTTCTGATCGCATAAACGGTATTCTTTCTCTGAACTTATCTAGTGAATCTATCCTGCAAAATATATCATACAAATTTTATTTAGCACTAACAAAGTAAAAAAAACCAGGAAAGCAAACAAGTATCAACTTGGAAAAAACTCACCCGAGGGATTGTAATCCACCGATAAACTCCTGCTTGGAAAATTCACACATGGTAGCAGCTTTCATGTGCCATGAGATCACCAACTACATAATAAAATAACACATCAAAATTGAGCTAAATGCCAAAATTAAGGTGGTGTTTTTTTTGCCATTTTGTCAAATGTCAATTGGAAGAGATTTGAAAACAATCCAGAATTAGAGAAAGCCTTATGATAACACACGAGTGAAAACAATCCTTCGATTCCCTTATAATTACATGGTTAAGCATGTTTGGCTGTTTTTGAAACTATCCATTTTTTCTTTAGAGGAAAATTTGTTTAGATACCATGTGTTCAAAAAAAATACTTCTGTGCAACAAAAAAAGTCTTACGATAACACAAGAGTGGAATCAGTCCAACCTCAAGTCAGCAAAAAATTAATCTTAAGTTCTTAACAATTGATCATGGATACTTGTAAGCATATACAATCAAAATGAGCTTAAAAGGGACCAGTCAATGCATGGTTTTATTAACAATACAAATTTGGCAGAATCCCAAGTTACAAAAAGTTCTAAGAGAAACAAACCATGTGACATCAGATGTAACTTACCGTGACAATATCTTGAGGATCAACCTGCCATTACAAAAAAAAAAAGGAAAAGGAAAAGGAATAATAAAATGTCTGTCATTTATCCACACAAGAGAAAAGGTAGCAGGGATTTCAGAATCTGATTCAAGAAGACAGTTATTTGCAAAAAAACAGTAATTGCATAGTCAACCTGAAGGTCGCTGCACAGAAGAGTGATTCCATCAGCCAAGATCATATCAGCATAGGGATCTGAAAAATATGACATCCTATAGTAAGCAGCTAATACTGAGAAATATTAAAGAGGCTGTAACAGACTACCATTTGATTGACACGTGAGATCTTTTCTCTGATAGTCTGATGATATGAAACGAGACATGAAGAATAATGGCATGAAAAGCCCAAGTTCAAGATGCCAAAAAGAGAAACAAAGAAAACAAGAATCCAAAGCGATACTATATTACTAATCGGAAGGAAAAAAAAAAAAAAAGGGATGCTGTGACCGGAATAATACACACAAAACCAAAAACAAACAATGCATTTTCAATTCCATATGACATAAAAAAGACATGCCTTTGTATCGATTATAAAGCTCCTCCAAATGCCTTGTGTCAGCAACTGATTTAACGTGGGCATGACTATAAAATAGGTCAAATGCTCCCTCAAATTGCCAGTCACTCGACTTCAGGGCCTGGATAGCGACTTTTTCACTGCATGAAATGAATGGAAATGTAATTAAACAGATTCACACCCATAAAGTCCATTCCATAGAAACAGATAGCTGATAAATAAATAAGGACATCATACACCAGAAGGCCGTCATGTCTTCACAGTAGTTGATGGGAATAGAAAGAAAAGTAACTGGGCTCAGGAGATTATACGACTATATTACTTAACCAAGCTGAGAAAAACATAACATGCATAGCAATGTCCATAACTTCAATAGAGTAAAATGTAGTAGTAATAGGTAAATGATGAAAACTCTCAAGATTTTTGCCTAAAACAGAAATATGCCTTCACCAAAGATAAATCCTTGATTCCTTGTAACAAATGTGTAACAGCAAAATGTGAAACTTCAAAAGATGCATTGACACAATTACATCATGTGAAAATCAACACGAGAAAACAAACCCTACTGAAGTTCCGAATATTCCGAGATCCCAGACAACTAAGATCTAATTAAGCAAAACCCGGAAATCCACATAAGCACTATTTCACGACAAAACCTCCTGTTTAGCAATAATTAGGCAAAATTTGAAGCATCAACACACAATTGAGTAGCCAACGTACGTCACCCCAGTGATTGACATGAACTGCTGCACTTTATCACGCTGTCCTCTCCCCAGTTTGTTCTGTTAATACAAAAGACACCCCAAAAAAATATCAATTTCCATATTACGCCGCGAGAAAAGGCCGCAATTTGATTCAGTTATTTTTTTTTTTAACTTTTTTGTTTGTTAACAGATACCATCCAAAGAACCAAAGAAACATAAAAAAGGGGGAAAACAATCCGAGAAATGTGAAAAGAAAATTAGAGGAATTAGGAATAGGAGCACTCACCATATTGAGAAATGAATTGAAAGCCCTAATTTTGGAGATTTGATCGAGGTGAATCGGAGGAAAGATGAAGTAGGATATGGATTAATGAATTGATTTCCCGACGTCTGAGTCGCCCACAGTCTTCTCCCTTCTCCGGTTCCCCCTTTCCAATTTCTACGCTTTCTTCTTTCGGTGGATGGGATTCCTTCTGGATTTTCTATTTTATTTTATAGAGTAGTACTCCCTCCGTCCCAGCTAACATGTCTTGTTTGACTTTTTGATATTGTTCATTATTCTACTTTGACTCGATTTTATTGCACGTATATATTTCGAAAAAATAGTCGAGTTCGGTCTTGTTAGAATCGTATAATCATGTAGTTTTAGAATATATATTTTACATAATTTTTTGTTGTACACATTTTGAGATATTAACGGTTGAAAAAATGCATTGAATTGTGTGCAAAAATGAAATAAGACAAGTTAAGTGAGACGGAGGGGGTAGTATTTTTCTTAACGCTGATGATGTTTGGATGTTAGTAGATTGGCTCGTAGATACCGGATTAGCATATTGTCTTGCAATTCTATCTCAAATTTGCTACTCACGAAGTTTGACACATATTCTTTTTTTTGGGTGTTCCACGAAGTTTGATACCTTTCCAGTTTTAGATAAATTAAATTAATATAAATTTGATTAGAATTTTAATTATTGTCAAATCCCATTAAAAGTAATCACTTTTATTATTCTGCACAAATTCCAATACAATTTTACTTTTCTACACAAAGTCCCTTGTATTTCTTTAATTCTTAATATTTTAAAATTGGTACAAATAAAAATTGTATAAAATATATATTCTAAAACTACACGATTAGACGATTCTAACAAGACCACACTTGATTATTTTTCCCTAATTACATCATTACGATAACATTAAATCAAAGTTAAATAATAAACAGTGTCAAAATTTATTAGAATCTTAAAAACAAACACTCACACCAATTTAACTACTAAACCCCACCACCTAAATTACCGTGCCCAAAATAAAAGTGTCAAACTTTGCGGGACGGAGGGAGTATTTGCTAACAGATTCGCTTACTCCCAAACATCACAATGTATGTCTACTCTTGACAAAGGCAGCAGCAGCCCATCTTGCATTTACAATCGTGCCCCTGGTTGGGGTGGGCCCACCTCACACCACCGAACTCTTCCAACACCTAAGTAGGGGGAAAATAGCCAAATGCATCATTTTTCTTTGCCCTTTGTCCAAATACCACGTCCTCTACGAATTTTTGACCCTATTTAGTCCTTTACTTCTATTAATTATATCCAATTTCATCAATTTTCACTAATACAAAAAAATTAGTTGATGTGGCATGATTAAGGAAATTTTAGGTGCCACGTGGCTTATTTTTAAGAGGAAATTAATCCATGTCAGATCCGAAAAGTATTAGGGTTTCAAACAAGGGGCTTCTTCTTCATTCTTCACTACTGCCTTTCTCACCCGTCAAACCCAACACCTTCTTCAACTTTGTTGGTCACTTGATACAAAGCTGCTTTTGTTTACCCAGGCACAGAAGCAACAATTTTATCCCACCGCAATGCCACATCCTTGGGAAAATCCTTCAGGGCAATTAAGCAATGCTAATTCATCTACAGAACTCCACCAATTTTGTTTGTTCCCAGCTTCCACATTTTGATTATCATTTCCAATTTCATCATTACTTTCCTCCCCTCCCTCATCAACAAAACTTTTATCCTCAGGTTTTATATCATTCAAGAATTCCTTGTAAGAATCCGAATTGCTCACCTTCCTCTCCCCCATTTCATTAGATTCCGATATAGCAATGTCCACCGTCAATTCCCCTTGAACCCCTTGGCAATAGCTTCCAATCGCCCCCGCTTCCCCACGGGATGCTTCACCATTAACTCCCTCAGTGACTCAAAATCTACCTCGGTCCACTTGCCTTCCTCCTGGGATTTCTCAGATCTCTTCCCATTCACTGACTCTTGCGATCTATTTGTGGCTTCGCCGTCGCCGCCGATTCAAAAACCCATCTATCAACATCTTCGGGCATCTTCTTCCTAACCTTGGTTGATTTCATGGGCAATTTTCTATTCGATTCAAATGGATTGTCTAGGGCTTCGTCTTCAATAGGCGGGCCAATGCTGACGCCGATGTCTCCGGCGGTGAGGAGAGGCAGAGCAAAGGGGTCAAGAAAAAAGAGAGAAGGAACCCATAAAAGAATCGATTTTAGGGCTCGAAATTGGTATAAACGAAGGCGAGAGCGGAAAGTATAATCGAGATACAAATGGAAACGAAAAGAGTGGGTTTGTGGAGAGAAGGGAAGAAGACTGTTGCAAGGGAAGAAGAAGGGGTCGGATGGTGATCTGAACTGACGATTGGTTTGTATTCTTGGATTGGAAGAGGAATCTGGTGGGCTCTTGTAGTCATTAAGAAACTTCATAGTAATTGTGAATCTAGAACTCTAGATGTTAGAGCTCAACTCAATTAAAATCCAACTTGATGATTTTGACCCGACCAATGAGTTGAACAGTGACGTGGATTAAATTGCTAAAATAATGTCATGTGGCACCTGAAATAACCTTAATCATGCCACAACACCTAAAATTTTTGTATTAGTAAAACAAGGATGACATTGGATATAATTAGTATATGTGAAGGACTAAATAGGGTAAAAAATTAGTAGAAGACGGATTTGGATACAAAGGAAAGAAAAAGGATGCATTTGGCCATTTTTCCCCTAACTCCTAAGTTCTACTTAGGGGTGTCAATTTCATATTTTGGGTCGTATTCATGTCGGGTTGATCAGGTTGTATAATATTTCATGTTGGGTTTTGGGTCGACCTGATTTTGGAAAAAATCCAAAATGACCAAACCCAAACCTGAAATTTTCCGTGCCGTTCGGGTTCGTTTTTTCAGATTATAGGCCAAAATTGACACAATTTCAGGTTTCGGGTCGTGTTCGTGTCAAGTTTAACATGTGATATAATATTTCAGGTCGGGTATCGGGTCGACCTGATTTGAAAAAAAATCCAAAATGACTAAACCAAACCTGAAATTTTTCGTATCGGTCGGATTCGTTTTTTCGGGTTCGTATCCAAATTGACACCCCTAGTACTAATATGATGTTTTGTTAGGTTTTTATTTTTAAAAAGAAAAAATAATGAGAAATAATGAAAAGATGGGGTGTTCGTCATTTAGAAATAATGAATCCAATCTTTGCATTAATATTAGTGTGAATCTACATATACATAAGTAACAATATATGAGATGCATCAAGAGAATGAGGGATTTAAATCTCACTGAGGTGAAATAAACAAATCAATTTAAATTCGAAAAGGTGAAATAACCTTTAGAAACAGTGTACGTGGAGTTGTTAATTAAATCGAGACTCCAATATGTGATATTTGAGCTCGATTACGGTAAAAAAAATGACTTCCATCATTTATTAAACGAGTATGAAATTAAACTTGAGTTTGGCTCGTCAAGCTTAACAAACAAGCCGAGCTCGAGTTTTTGAAACTCGACTTTTTAAGGAGTTCGAGTTTTTGAAACTCGACTTTTTAAGGAGTTATGTAGAGTTCGAGTTTAAAATTAACTAGTTATAAAAAAATTGTAATCTAAAAAAGTGAGTCAAACCTCATTTTATGAACTCATTAACAATTTAATACTATATATATAAAGAAAATTCAACATATATCTCATAAAACTCTATATAATTCATCATTATTAAAATTTATTTGAGCTTAAAGAGGCTAGTCGAATAAGCCCATTTATTAGCTCGTTTAATAAATGAACAATCCGAACTTGAACCGATCACGAGCTTAAGAGTTCTTTTTAATTCGACTTGAATTAAGCATTAAAATTTAAACTTTATTATCAATTAATCCAAAGATAAGTCATATAAGCCATGGTATGAACCAAACTTTTAACATATACTTCCTCCGTCTCATTATTTTTGTTACGGATCCACCCAGCACGTATGCCGATACAAATTTTTAACGGTTAATAATTTAAATTGTGTACAACGAAAAATTATAAAAAAGTTAATTGTCTAAAACTACAAGATTAGATGAATCTAATAAGATCTCACTTGACTATGTTCTTTCTTACATAGCTACGATAAAAATTTGAATCAAAGTTAAACAGTGAATAGTGTTAAAAATCCATTCGTAACAAAAACAGCGATACAGAGGTAGTATTTAATGGTGAAAATACGTAATATTTAAAGAAGTAAAAAGCATTTGATTGCAAAAGCAAACATGTTTAATAAGGTTGGTGGACACAAGATGTTAGCCGTCCTTGTCACTTAGCCATTATAGAAAGTGACATAAAGAGCTTTCCATGATCATCAGCATGTTATGAATACATTGCCTATATACACGAATTTTCATTCAAGCAATTCTGCTCTATATATATTATGGATTAGGGAATCAAATCATATCATATACGTCTGCAGCTCTTTTGGAGGCACCCATAATAATGTCATTCGATCATACTGTACTAGCTATATTAGAACAGATAATACTGCATATGCTGATATGCCCAAAAGCAAGAGCTTTAGAACTGTACTGCAACCAAATTTCCCAACCAAACCTCAGACATTGCTCAGTATTACTCATGACTCATGAGCATTTTAAAACAAACAAATCATCTCCAAAAAAATTTGAAAATTGTGGCAAAAGTAATAATATTATGCAAAAATATTTCATTAATCATCATGGAGAATCAGCATTGCAGAATTATAGTAGTTTTTTGTATTTGTAAAAAGCGAGTGCAAAAGCATACATGACAACACACCCAATAGAACCTCCCCCAACTGTCCAAAGAAACCTGATCATCCCAACCTGCATCTCCTCCGGGGTATCACTATTGAAAAGGTCGATTCCGATGTTCATCCCAAACAGTCCTGTCATCGCCAAGAATGCGCTCACCACAACTGTTGCTGTAGCTATCAGGACTCCCATCTGAAGAAGTTGGTTCTGCTTGTCGTCCAGCATTATGTTGATGTAATCTTCAGTGTCATCGACGTACTCCCTCAGCTTCAAATAGGCATCCAAACATACAATATGAAACATGTTAGAACCAATCATAGATATTGTGAATGGACATGTCACAGATGGAAATTCATTAGAGTTAGTAATGAATTTGTTGTTTGCAAACATACCCCGGAGGCTTATCATCAACATAAACATGTTAGTAAGGCTTATCGATGAACTCTAAAATCAAAGGGATCATTTCAAATAAGTTCAACCAAATATGGTACAGTTAAGACTTTCAAGTTCATCACTATTGTTATGCCCTAAAAACATCGAAGAAAGAATACAAGATGATATGAAACATACCGTTGCCAGTTTATTCATGGTTCCTTCAATCTGCACAAAATATGCTTCCAAGATCATTTCAAGCTCCGCCACATCAAATTGCTTCGTTATAGTGTTGTGGGTGGTAGAAGTAGTTCGATGACTGTCCCTTTTGAGGAAATTAGGATCGCTGACAATCTCACTCTGCTCGATACCCATGAGAGAAAGTATAGAACTATCCTCTTGCCTTGATAAAATTTTGGCAGAAGCCCTGACAGAATGAAATATATATATCACAGATCAGAAAAAGCATAGGAGTTGATCCTATTTCAAACTTGCCAAAAGGTTTATTCACTTTGACAAACAAAGAGATTTCATGTACCCATTCTCCTCACTCGGCAGAACCACTTCTTCTTCAGTCAAGTCATTAAGCTCACTTAATGATGAAACTGAAGAATCATCAAATTCTGTCTGCTCAAGCTTTTCAGACAAATACAACTCTGCCATATCCTTGTCATCATCAAGCAAATGCTCTACTTCATCCCGGACCTAGTCAATTATGTGCACAATATTAAAGTTCCAAGAGGATGATATATAGTAATGTGTATACCATATGGCAACAAATTAAAAACATAAACAAGAAAAGTTCAAAGTTGATTTTCTTTTTCACATAATAGTGTGAAATAAATATGCGCGCACCTTCTGCACACGCCCGGTTATAGCCACCAAACGGCTTTTAATTTGTCGCACGCGTTCTAAATTGAGCGTGCAAATATTTGACGTCAGCTTATCCAATGCCGGATAAGTCTCTTGCTCCAATGCTCTTGCCTTGTATCCAAATCAACCAAAAAACAATTAGTACTTTGCTCAATGCTCATGGTTAGTAGAATAGGTGCACAATAATAATATACAAAGATAACTTACCTCATGGTCCAAAGTACTGCAAGCTGCCTTGAGACACACCTCGAGTGCAACAAACTCGAAGGGAAGAAGCTTCAGACCTTGTGCATTCTCTGCAGCTTGCTGCCCCAGCCGTTGAGCGTCTTCTGAATTGTTGCTCACCCCTCCATCGGTAGCTTCCTTTTAAAACATGAAAAATCCCATCAATTACATAAATTCAAACTATTACTAACATTTATGAACTTTTCCAGAGAACACCTATATGAATTTTTCAAGGACTTCAAACTTTACGAAGAGCAATGCAAACCAGGGCATAGATCAACCAAAAGTTGCAGCTTAATTAAAGGAAGGGAATTAACGGCAACGGATTTAAGCTCAATCAAAATTCTCAGTGGCTGTAGAGTTTAAAAACGGAAGCGATTGATAAATGATACCTGGGGGGATTTGAAGGCAGTTTGGCGGTTAAGAACGGCGCTCTGAAGCTTCTGCAAAAAAGGCGTGACCAGAGGATCCTTGGAATTGAGCAGCAGCACTTCCTGGGCGGTGATAATCGCTTTTATGTACTCCAAATTGACCACGATGGCCCGCTCCCGCCCCAAAACAGTCGACGGATACGACAAAACCGGGTCGAGTATCCGGAGATCACGGGCGGGCAAGCCGGTCCGCCGCATGATGTCGTATTTTCCGGCCTCCACCGCCTGCGATTGCCCGTCGGAGTCCACCACTAACCACGTGCGAACGCATGCACCCTTCTTTCGACTCACCGCCGCGGCGGCCGCCGAACGAGGTTGCATAACTTTTATCCGATGAATGTATGAATGGAATTGGAATTGGAAGTTGCAGACTTGCAGTAATGTAGGGGAAAACCTGGGAAATCAAATCAAAATAAGATTTTGTATGCAGAAGAGAGAGGATTTTCCGTCATCTTGCAGATGGTTATGCTATCAAGCAACGATTTTTGTTTTTTGTTTTTTTTTTAAAAAAGGGAAAAATAGAAGCACAGCCGCATGCAGTCCTAGGTTAGATACAACTTAATTACTATAACTGGAGTTAAAATAAAAAATAAAGTAGTAAAAATACATAAAAACTAGTACTAGAATTTTTTTGGCACAGATAAAAGAAAGTACTTAAAACTAGATTTTTAGTCCGCTTTCTACGGATAGTATTGATTTTTTTTTTAATTTATTTTTTTGCATTTTTTTATTTTTTTATTTTTTTATTTTTTGTTTTTTTAGCCGGACCCGAGAAAGGGTGGCGAGTGATGTAGAGTTTTGAAAAAGTAAACCAAAAAATATTTAGATTTGGTGAAGATACGATCGTCAAGATTTTCTAATTAATTTTTTTAGCACATTTACGAGGTTTAGCACATTTACCGCTATATATAACGCGAAAAGGAGGAAGACAATCCACACAGTAACAGATGGAGGTCGGTGGCGGCGATGCAGCCGGCGAGGCAAGTGGCAGAGGGTTAATGGATGCGACGGAGATCAACGGCAGAGACTCACCTTGGAGACTCGACATAAACAACTTCCGACTGCCGGAGGGCGTTCACGACCATAAACGCCACTCTTCCCGTCTCAGGCACCTCATTCGCGGTAAAGGTACGTGTTTGATTGTGAACTCTCTTGTACGTATCCATATGCATCACCATTTGGCGGTTATTTTGATTCCTCCTCCATTGGTAAATTTTCCAGATTGACAGCGAATTCTGAATTCTATTTGTAAAGAGAATACATTGTTATTGTTTTGAATGAGACGATCAAATCGTAATGCCTGCCGTATTTATGTATAACGTGATGTTTTAGATTAAGTTTATGTGTACATGGCTTTGATTGCTAGTGTTGGTAATCAGAGGTGAATCACAATTATGACTTATTGATTTTATCCCCATTTTATTGTATGAATCTTCTCGTTATATGAAGAGTCCAAAGAAAGAAATTTGGTGAACTCACTGCAAAGGAGGTTTTGTTGTGCAGAAATAAACCAACGAAAATCTTTATATGTTGTTTAGGAAGTGGATAAATGTTGGAGAGAACTTTCTGTGAAACATGATGTTGTTACAGGAATGACAAATCCCATCTTTAATCTTAATTAGTATTTTCAAATGAGCTTTCAGAGTATAAATTCGGTGTGCTTGTCTATGACTCTTTCCGTGGTGATTCTGGGTGTTAGGCAATCAATTTAGAGTTTCTGAATATTACAAAAAGCTGGAGCAACTCCTAGAAGGATTCAGCGAAATGGAGACAATTCATGAGACCGGTGCCTCATCAGATGCTATGTCTGCGGTTAGTTCTGATATAAGTTTGCTTCACTGTTTCTTCTTATGAAGAATATGGGTGTTTAGATATCTTGCTGTCTCAGTTGTCTTTTGCACTTTGAAACATTAATGTCAATCATCATGAAGCTTGGGGGGATGTCGTACATCCTTAATTTTGTTTCCATCATTGTGCTTAAAGATTGCCTTAAACTGTGTCATATTTATGTTCCTCGGCTTGAGAATCTTGCAGGATGAAGCGAAACAGCTAGCAAAGAGTGAAAGGCTGGCCATTAATATATCAAATGCAGCCAATGTGGTGCTTTTTGTAGCTAAAATTTTTGCTTCAGTGGAAAGTCGATCTTTAGCTGTGATTGCATCAGCTCTGGATTCTCTCTTGGACCTGTTATCTGGTCTGATCCTGTGGTTCACTTCCTACGCAATGAGAAAACCAAACCAGTATCGTTATCCAATTGGAAAGAAACGGATGCAACCAGTGGTATGTGTTTGTTCCCACTTCAATTCCAAGTATGATGACTCTTACATTTATCGCACTTCAAATGATCTCAATTTTGCCTGGGGACAAATTGGCACTGCTCACTGATGTGCCTAGAACCCTTTGTTTCCTTTTCTTTTCTCTTTTTCAATTCTGAGATCGATCTTACCGCTTTCATTGTGTCCAGATGATTTAGTAGTCCATAATGACAACCCTTGTTGCTATAATTAAAATACATTACAGGGAATCATCATTTTCTCATCTGTGATGGCAACTTTGGGACTACAAGTGATATTTGAGTCTGTAAGGCAACTCATTGCCAAGGTATTGAATTTTTGCCCAAGATAACAGTTTGATCCGTGCTGTTGCTCAAGTTCTAACACTTCCAATTTTTTTTCCCTTGTCAATAGGCTGGTCCGGAGATGGATCCGCTGAGGGAGAAATGGGTGATCGGAATTATGGTGGCCGTGACAGTGGTGAAGTTTGTACTCATGCTTTATTGCCGCAGGTTCAAGAATGAGATAGTCAGAGCGTATGCACAAGACCATTTCTTTGATGTCATCACCAATTCCGTCGGGTTACTTACCGTTATCTTGGCAGTCCGTTTCTACTGGTGGATCGATCCTATAGGTGCCATCGTTATTTCATTGTATACGATCGGCACATGGTCAAAAACAGTGAGGGATAATGTGACGTCAATGATTGGTAGATCAGCACCACCAGAGTTTCTAACAAAGCTGACATATCTGATATGGAATCACCACGAAGAAATCAAGCACATCGACACAGTGAAAGCGTACGCTTTTGGCGCCAACTACTTTGTGGAAGTCGACATCGTGTTGCCAGAGGACATGACGGTGGTTCAAGCCCACGATATTAGTGAAACACTACAAATAAAGCTCGAGCAGTTATCTGAGGTCGAGAGAGCCTTTGTCCATATAGATTTCGAGTTCACTCATAGACCTGAACATAAATACATTGTCTGATTTCTTCCCTGTTAGCGAAATGTTGCAAGTGCAACTTTTGGGCAGCTTCCCTGTCGAGAGAGCTTTTGATAATTGGTGCAGATTTTAACGTAAGTTAATGACCGCAACAGTTTGTGATTTTCTTTACCTAGCGAATATGGTTTGGTATTTTTTTGAGTGTCTATATAGGCATGCTTATTATTCATTTGATAACTGAAAAAGTAAAAAAAAGGGAGAAAGGAATGCCAACATACAATGCTACAGTATTCCCCCAATACTTGTGCATCTTTCTAACTGTCATGTCACTATTTTCATTGCCAGGCAATCCTCTCATGTACGTGTTGTATTTAGATCAGGTTGGTCGGGTCGTGTTTCAGGTTTCACAGGTTCGGATCGTGTTCGTGTCAGGTGTTAAGTGGGGTATACACAAAATTTGTAATCCGAACACGACTTGAAACCCGAAATAAACTTGAAATATCACACTCGAACAAGACCTGAAAATTTTTAGGTCGAATTTTGGATCGACCTAACCAAAAACGACTAAACCCAAAAAAACCCAAAACTTCGGGTTCGTGTCGGTCGGATTCGTGTTTTCGAGTCGTGTACCCAATTGACACCCCTACTTCCATCTAACATTTTTTTAATGCAGAAGCTGTGCTGTGAACCTCTAAAGAGTAAAGACACCCCCACACCCCCCAACATTTTTTTTAATTACAAAAAACATTTGCTCTTGTATCATAAAAATAGAAGACTTAAATTCCCATTCATAACCACACCATTACAATCATCCAAAATCATCAGTTCAAGAAAAATTGCATATATCATATGGAACAAACAATTTTGTATACAACCGACAATTTTGGAACAAACAATCATCCTTTATCGCCGTATCTTTTCATAATTGTGATGGAAAAGTTCTCAAGAGCCATCTTGAGGTGCGTTGATCAGGGACATTGGCAGCCTGTTAAACTGTCTAGAAACTCTCCTCCTTTGTCGCATTTAATGTTTGCGGATGACCTCCTCTTGTTCTCCAAAACGGATATTACTAGTGCTCAATATATGGATGGTTTATTGGCGAGTTTTGCAGGGTATTCTGGTTTGAAGGTTAACTCAGGGAAGTCTCTTGCCTATGCATCAGCGGCTGTTTCCTCCACCACTAAACTTGAGTTAGCTACTGTGTTTAATGTTGATTTTTCGGATGACCTGGGGAGATATCTAGGTTTTCCATTATTTCATGGTCGAGTTCGTCAGCTCCACATTGATACAATTCTGGACAAAATGCATCAACGTTTGGGCACATGGAAGAAGGCTCTTCTTAATCGGGCAGGGCGCATTACCTTAGCGCGGGTTGTACTCGCTACCATCCCATCTTATATCATGCAGTTTTGTTGGGTTCCAACGTCTACTTGAAGATTGACAAGTGTATCCGGGATTTCATTTGGAAAGATGAGGGTGGTAAAGGCATTTCGCTTGTTAGTTGGGAGAAAGCTGCTTGCCCGCAGCGATTTGGAGGTCTTAGCATTCGTCGTGCTAGAGATATGAACGTAGCCTTGCTCGGGAAGCCAATGTCGGAATTCATATTAGGGTCTCCTAAGCCATGGGTTCATCTCTTGATTAGTAAATATGGGAAGTTCCTGACTAACTAAGCCTGGTGCGTCTGTCATATACAGATCATTGTCTAAGGTGGCTCCATTTTTCTTGGAGGGTTTTCAATGGAAAATTGGCGACGGAGGCAGCAGCTTCTGGTCTTGCAGCTGGCTGAAAGGAGGGGCGATTGGGCCGCGAATTCCATTCGTTCACATCTCGGACTCGGCATTGAGAATTAAAGATGTTTTTAGAGATGGTGTTTGGAGGTGGAACGATCTATACACCGTGATTCTGGAGGAGATTAAGCGGGAGGTTCATGATCATGGTCCTCTCGTCTTCCATAACTTGGCACGTGATAAGGTACATTGGATCTTTTCTAAGTCTGGTGCATATACTATTAAGACAGGTTATGAGTGGCTCCTACATCAACGTGGCCTGCAGGGTGATCATCTGAGGGCTTGGGCTTGGAAAATTCGTGCACCCGAGAAGGTGCGTGTGCTTGCTTGGCTAGCAGCTCACAATGCTGTGCCAACGAATGAGGTTTGGCTTCACCGCGAATTAACTAGCTCGGCAACATGCAATGTCTGTGGACAGGTGGATGAAACCCTTATGCACCTGTTATTTCATTGCTATTGGGCAATGGAAGTTTGGCAGCAAATGGGAGGATTTCCCTCGCCTGAGTGGATATCCAAATTCTCTGATGCTTCCCTCTTCCTTGCTCGGTTTGGCAGACGTTGGACATGTATTCAGTGGGCAACCATTTGGTGTATTTGGCTTAGTAGGAATGAAATGTGTTTTAATAACGATCCTCCTAATTTCGCTCAAATGGTCCGCCGTGCTCGATTCCTCGGATTGGCATTTGATAAGGTGTGTGGCCGGGCACTTCGCTATAAAGAGGTGCGATTTGTCCAATGGAATCCCAAAAATTTTAGTGGGATGATCCTCCATGTGGATGGTAGCTCCTTAGGGAACCTGGGTCGTGCTGGGTTTGGTGGAGTGCTACGGGATGGACATGGCCGCTGGTTGGAAGGGTTTTCAGGCTCGATTGGGGTGTCTCCTAATCTTGATGCGGAGATTCATGCTATTTGGAATGGTGTTAGGCGCGCTCACAACTTGGGGATTGAGTTTCTTGGTTGCTACTCTGACTCTGAGGTTGCTTTGCTGCTCATTGAACAGGAGCTAAGCCCGGATCACATCCATTTTGCACTGATCCAGAATATTCGGGACATTCTTGCGTTACGCCCAAATTATACGTGGTATCATCTTCTCCGTGAGGGAAACACTGTAGCTGATGCTCTGGCTCGGCGGGGATCTCGGTCGATGGACTTCTTTATGACATGGGCCTTCCCCCGGATGATGTCTGACCTTTGCTGCATGCAGACATGTTTGGGACTTGGTACCCCCATTTCTAGTTTAGTGACTCTTGGTTTTTCTTAATTTTTCTTTCCTCCGTCGTCTTCTCTTTATTTGTTTTTTGTTCTTGGCTGATGCCTCAGGCATCCTTTTACCTAGGGGTGGGCATCGGGTCGGGTTTGGCGGGTTCGGGTAATTCGGGTTCGGGTTAGTCGGGTTCGGCTAGGGAATTTTATTACCCAACTATTACCCGACAATGGTGGGTAGCCGACATATCGGGTACCCGATCGGGTCGGGTACCCACCTCGGGTACCCATCACTTTTTTTTTTTTTTTTTTTTTTGCTTCATATATTTTAAAAATCTTTTTATTTATTTTTTGGGTAATTCTCATAATGAAGATATGATTGTCTATAACAATGAAAAAAAAATACAGCCACAATATGAGATATGCGGATATAATTGATCATATTGAATCATTGATTCATTGTTCTTACTTCTTACTAAATATTACATAATTTTATTAATAAATCCTAAATGATCTGTACAATCCACATAGTTTGTTTTGTGGCATACAATGAAACTTAAATTTACATTAACGTATTGAATATTTACCCACGAAATTGAAATCATAAAATCATTTTTTTGGTAAGCAAATCATTAAATCATTTGGCATACCATCAATACTTATTGTTTCTGTCATGCCATATTTATAAAAAAAATATAAAAAAAAAATTGAAATTCGGGTTAGTCGGGCATCCGATCGGGTAATTCGGGTTTGCTTGTTAAACCCGATACCCGACCGACCTATAAGGTTCGGGTTCGGGTACCCGACTTCGGGTTTTTCTTTTTTCTTTTTTTCTTTTTTTAAAAAACCCCGACCCGACCACACCTTTTTTCGAGTTTGGGTTCGGGTACCCGATTAACCCGCCCGTATGCCCACCCCTACTTTTACCAAAAAAAAAAAGACAATAGCTTCACAAAATCACACCAGGTTTTTGGATGGATTAAACAGCTAAAAGTGAAACAATAAGCTAAAAACTCTTGAATAGGCTATTTACCTCACCAAACACCCTTCGTATTTCTGAGATGCTGCTAAAGGAATGTAAAATGGAATAAAAGTCATTTCGTCGTAGAATGATTTTTTTGTCGTTAATGGAAAGGGTGGGAAATTAATGTTTTGCAAAATCAGATTTCTCGGTTTTTACTCTTCTGTCGAGTGACAAACGGATAAGAAAATTAACGTGAAATAATCTCTCTGTGATATGCCAGACATTCTTAATTGTGAACCGTGCTTTCTTAGAATGCATTTTAATGGGAAAAAAACGTGCCATACATACGAACAAAAGGTTTCTAGGAACTTACTGCAACTCAATTGAATTGTTGTTTGTCAAGTGCTCTTTAATGTCAATTTAATAGGGCTTTTTACCATTCAATAATATACTGTAGTTTTTTTTTTTTGGATGAATTCAACAATATAGTTGCTACATTGTGCCGAGACAACGTCCATTAACAAATGTTTCCATATCACTGTGGCACATACGGTAAAAGAGAGAGTTTTTAAGATTTAGTATTTTCAAGTCAAATTTTATCAAGCGCCAAATGTACTTCCTATGTTTTTCAATATTTGTTACGGACCCACCCAGCATACAGTCCAATACACATTTTAAACCACTAATAACTCAAGTTCGGTACAAGTAAAAATTTTTAAAATTCGATATTTAAAAACTACACGACGAGACGAATCTAACAAGATCCCACTTGACTATATTTTAACTCGTATAACTATGATAAAACTTTAAGTGAAAGTGTATGTGTGAACAGTACAGAAAAATCTAATGGTGCATTCTTTAGAAAACGGAGGAAGTATATAGTAAATTCATCAATACTCCAGGGAAAATATATATGCACACCCACAAGCAACCGGCAGGACAAGTAAATGTTTCCCCCTATTTCGCTAACGGGGGCAGTGAAAAGAGGACTATTCCCGCCCATTTGATTGGTCTTATTTTTAGCTTCTTAGTTAAAAAAAAAATACTAAGCACTTGTAAACTAGTTTTAAACAAGGTTGTTAAGATCGGGATCCTATATGGGATCGTTTTTCTCTTTATAAGATCGGGATCGTAGGATCGAATCGGGATCCTAAGATCTTATTAATTTGGAATAATGGATAACCTCAATTATGCCTACTAAAAAGTAAAAGTATTATTTTGGGGATGTTTGGAAGCCGGCATATTTAGGAGCATATAGCGGATTCAATCAACATATCCTCTCACAATTCTCTCTCCGAATCTGCTATCTGCTAGCGGATCCGCTGACTCCCAAACATCCCCTTTGTGTGTTTATGAATCTTGCAAGTTAATTAATACAATATAATAAAAAAAACATCACAATCAAATATAAAATATTTTCCCATATATACATATTATGTTTTTTTACACATCATACATAAAGAATACAAGCTCTTAAGTTTAAAATTAAAAGAAACAAGTTAATTTGATCCCAAATCATAAAATACTACAAAAATTTTATGCGTTTAAGATGGTAAGATCGTAAGATCGTAGAAGCGTTTTATGGAGTATAACTATAAGATCGTAACATTCTACTATCAAGATCGGGATCTTACTAATTTTAAGATCCTACAAGGATCGGGATCGTTTTAGAGAGGCGTGATCGTAAAATCGTAAGATCCTAAGATCAAGATCGGGATCTTAACAACTATGGTTTTAAATGATCTTATAAAAGTAATTTTATCAGCAAAAGCTCATTTATACGCCTAAAACTAATAATTTCATGAACAACGCACGGGATTGCATTCCAAGTACTTAATTCTACCTACAAAATTAAAACTTCAGAATAAATAATAATAACCAAAAAACTCAATAATTTACAATTTCACATTCAACTCCTTAACAGTTCAAACCCTTCATCTAATGGCAAAATCATTATGAAAAGGCATTTAGATAATTGAGATGTTTGGGAGTTAGCAGATTTGTTAGTAGATAGCAGATTTGGAGAGAACTGTGAGACAATATGCTGTTTAAATCCGCTATATACTTGTGAATATGCTGACATCCAAACATGATCATTAAGTCCTACAAGGAAATGGTCCTCAAATACATGAACATATTTGCAAACTAACTTGATTGAGCTTGAAATTAAATGCTCAAACCAAACCTCATATAACAGCAAGTTAATGACACAAACCAAAGCACCACCCATCAAAGATAATAATTAAAAAAAAGCAGTTCAACGAAAGTAAAATTTATAATTCCGCATCCACACGTTCTATTCCAACCGAAAACATAATTTAACCACTTAGAAAGTTTGATAAAATAACACTAGAGATTACAATATGTGAAGTGGAGCTCGAATCCTTTGCTTAGTTGGTCAAACAAGCTCAACCTAATTTTGACCCCAACCTCTCCAGATTTAACATATACACTCTTTAACTGGGAAAAAAGAAGTAAATAAACAATAGGTGTCAACTCTGATTTTCAGATCAAACCAGACAATGTCGCATCCACACTAGTTGGGAAAAGTTTAGAACATCGAAATCATACTCACTTCAATCAGAAGGATCATATTCTTTAGTTATTATGAACCAAATGTTTGTATCAATCTTAACTTCATTACAAATCCAACTAGAGTACAAAAAGTGTTCTCTAGTCTCATAAGCGATAGGAGAATGTCATAATCAAATGGGCGAATTTTAAGAATAACCTCCAAATAAGAACGAACGAAAGAAAGAAAGTGCCCAATAGATCTCCTACAAGTGTGGTTTCAAGAGCAATATCAGCCACTGACAAAAGAACATAGAGCTTACCCAGCACAACTCTGGAAATCTTGCACAGGTTAGAGACATGAAGTTTCTTTTCATCACAAAGTACCGGGAAACAAAATGTCCAGCTTACTTGTATTGCTTTGAAGCTTCCATTACAAGTTTATCCATGAACTGACATTTCTTATCGAATCCCCAACCTGGGTTGCTCTGCATATAAAATTGATCCAATTAAAATGATATAATACTATAAAAGAGAAATGTAAGATCATATCAATGATGTCAACTTAATGGCCTTTAATTAGATTGCATTATAAAATGGATAGCTGATTTTTCTACACTGTTTCATATACTGATGCATACTGCTGAGGAAGCACACAAAACAAAATGTGTGCTGAAGACATTACTAACACAACCTGAATAAAAAGAGATTTTATGGCTCATGGGAAAGTCCAAGATAATAAAATATTGCACCTGTAATGCCAGAACAGCACGATCAGTAAAACGTTTTACAGAATCAGGTGCACTAGGAGGGAGAGTTTTGGCAACTCTCTCTAGCTCTTCTTGTTGTTGCTTTGCAGTTACTCTATCTGGACCACTGTAATAGTCCACAATCTCTTTCATAAGTGGAACCGTCGTGTTCATTGTTTCTTCCATAACTTCCTATAATATAATGAATGAAAAATCATGAGATGCTCAATAAGATGAAATATCACAGAAGATTTAAGAAATGTGTTAACCACCACTATGAAAACTAATCAGGGTCACACGCTTAAAACAGCTACTATGAAAAGGTTTGAGATAAAAAAGAGCACATATCAAATGCTATGCAGGACAATGCAGAAAGGCGTTATGGGTACACACCATGTAATAGTATTTAGTTTTTTTTAGAACCATAGAGATTGTGCAATTAAATTAAGCACCAATGCACCACACATATCATGTGCAGGTATAGCGATGTTGATAGGGATTGTATTGATGAGCAAGAACATCCATAAATACTTCATCATTTTAGTTAAGACATTGCTGGAGTACACGGGAAAATAGGAAAAAAATATGGTACTTTATTAGTGGAGGGAAGGAGGGTGAAGATGGGATATTTTAGTCGAAGGATGAGAGAAAATCAATTATACATAATGAGGAATCAACTAATTATCCGAAGATGAAAATGCATTATAAAAAAAACAGAGGAAGTATTTCTAACACATGACCAAAACCAGTGATCATAATTTTGAGGCAAAAAAAAGATAAAAAATAACAGGGTAGAACATATACAAGTCCAACCTCTGGCCATTGTTATGTTTTTAACTCTACGTGACCACAGTCTACATATTATGTCGTCATTTACCCCATCCAAACCCAGCAATGTAAAGGATCAACTTCCTAAATAACCATGTAAAAAACACTTCACAAATTACCAGACTTTATATCAAGGGGTTGATTTCCTCATTAAAGCATTAAGCTATTGCCAACACCTAATCATGAATAATTGAACGATAAGCCCGCTATCCCTCCCCTTTATCCCCTTTGTAATTTGTGTGGTTCCAAACACCTTTGCCGACACATGGGTGTCACGTTTACCAAAAAAATAATTGAACGATAAAAATCACCCAAACACTTCTGAATTGAATTGAAAGATCGGATCAATGCTAAAAACCAATACAAACAAGTACAAAACATAACAAGAAGAATCAAACGATTCCACTATACCTCCCACTCTTCTTGACTCTCAATCCCCTCATACACCATCAGGAAAGGCTTCATCTTCTCCAGTGCATCGCGGAGAGGAATAGGAGGCTTCTCATCGATATCAGGATTCGTGCCAAATTCTTCCATCAAATACTCCGGCTCACATTCGATCTGCAAAACATGGACACAAAATATCAACAGGCATATGAGGCGTAATTCAACAAAAACCAACCCATGATCGCATTACCAACAAATTGGTGTGGAGTGCATCCATATAAGCATCATCCACAGGGGATGGCAACACCCTGTATGACATTTCCTCAAACCCTTCCACCAATTCATTCATAATCTTTGGTCCAAGCTTCTTAGCCAACTTCTCCTCATCTTCCGGACTCCCAAGAGACAGCCCGGCAGGTTCATCATCAGACTCCTCATATCTGTCTCCACCCCTTCCTCTCCCATCAAACCTTCCTCTTCCTCTTCCCCTTCCCCTTACTCCTCCTCTGCCCCGCCCGCCTCTACCGCCTCTAACGGCAGGTGCATCTCTACCGCCTCCCGAGTCTCCTCTTGCCAATATATCCACTGCCCTTTTCACTTTCTCCTCCTGACTCAATTGCTCACCAGGACGAGAAGCAGCAGCAGATTCGGGTGATTTCGTCTCCCGCTGTGAGCGGACATGCCGATTCTCGAGTTTTGGCTTTTCCGATGGGGCTTCGGCTTCCTTCGCTGGCTTCCCCCTCCCAGCACCTGGCAGAAGATTGGAAATTTCGGAAGGAAGTTTTTCCTCTCGTCTGGTAGGGAATTCAGATTTAGGCGAATCGAATTGTTGTCTTTCGTTCTCTACGAAGCTCATCGATCTTTTGCTATTGTCTTTTAGCTGCGGTAATGGACGCGGCGGCGGCGGCGAAATGGTCTTTGGGGGGACAAAACCGCGGCCGCGACCTGTGGGAGGAGCTTTTAGATCTTTGAGCCACGAAGAGAAGTCAGGTAGAGTGGGGGCGGCAGGAAGGGGTTGGCCTCGACCGTGGCCGCGCCCGTACGACGGCGGTGGTTGAGGGGCATCTTCAAACTTGGAATCGTCGACTTCATTTTTGGCGGGGCTATCGCTGGTGAATTGGAACGGTGAGCGCGTACCCCGACCTCTACCGCCACCGCCTCCGCCGCCGGCGTTAGATGACGTGGAGAAATCTGCAGGAATGGAGAAACCGGTGCCGGTGGCGCGGCCAATCACCGGGTAGGGAAGTTTTGCTAAATTCCTTCGCATTGGCGAAATTTTGTAAGCGATTTGGATACTGAAAGAGAAGCAACCCGATATGGGCTACGGACACACTACTCACTAGTCACTAGGGTTTTAACTTTGATCTATGGGCTTATTTGTTAATAGATTCTTTTTGTGGATAATGAAGAGTTAATTGTTTATTTAACTCATTTCAAACCCATAAAAATGACATGAGTCATGACATGACATGATTCCAAATCAAAATGTTAATGGACCGAAAACATGGGCTACGATATTACGTGTTGGGCCCATTAAAGGCCCAAACAAGCGGCTTTCCTCAACCTATGTTTCACCGCATTGTCCTGGTGTCAAAGATGATTTCTCAAATCCTCGTCGTTTTGGTTTTCGGGGACTCCGATCCATCGTCTCTACTCTCTCGGGTTTCCTCCCCACTTTCAAATTTGTGCCAACGAATACTTTTACCATTTCCTACTTCGTCCCTTGGAATTCCCTTTTACCAAATATAAATATACAAATTAGGGCACGCTCCATTCTAGATCATCGTCGAGGTTCGAAATCCTGTGCGAGAGTTGCGAATCCCTCTGTAAATTCGCAAGCAACGAGGGCATGCTACTTTATTTGACGATTTCGGCTTTTTAAATCTTGAAGAGAGGGCGGGGAAAGGATCAGGATGCCTCTGTTTCTGTCGGAGGAAGAGTTCCGGCGTTGTTCCGGCGACGCACAACTTGTGGCGGAGAAGGCGGACGATTTTATTCGTGGACTCTATAATCAAATTAATACTGTCAAGGCGGAGGCCGATGCGGCTTCCATTACCCTCGAGCAAACGTCGTCTCTTATCGAACAGAAGTATGTTTCCCTTTCGACGGATTACGATTCTCTGCAGTCGCAGTATGAGGAGCTTAAATCTTCCCTGGAAAAGAGGTCTTCTGAGTTTGGACTTCTCCAAACGGAGAAGCAGCAGCTTCACCTTAAATCTGTGAGCCTTTTTTCTGAGGGGCATATATGAGTGGGTTTTTGGATGTTTGTTGATTATTTATTTATTGTGGTGTATCTCATGTGTTCGTGACTATCGATAGATTGAGAAAGATGGAGAGATTGAGAGGCTAACAAGGGATTCAACAGAGCTTCATAAATCGAAGAGGCAATTGATGGAATCCTTGGAGCAAAAAGATTTGGAAGTCAGCGAGAAGAATGTTACCATTAAGAGCTATCTTGATAAAATTGTATGTTATGCTTTAATGAATTTATTCAACCTTATGTATTAAATTATTGTTACTACCTGCGTTTTCGTACTTTTATGTTTTATTTGTGCTACTTTAATGAGTTAAAATTTGTGATCCACCATTGATATATCTAGTTTTATTTTGTCTTCTCTTGAAAAAGATTGTTTTATTCGTGTATGTGAATCTGCAATCCATATTTATTAATTGATATGTTTGTTCTTTCTTAGAAATCATTAATCTGAAAAATAATGTTACATTAGAAACTGTAACCCATTAATGGCATTGACTTATTTGTTTGTTTGTGTGTGTTTGGACATGCATGCTTTGGATGTCATGCTTTAATTTGATTGTGAATGCATATATAACTATTTATATGATATCCATGTAGGTCAATTTATCAGAGTCTGTTGCATCAAAAGAAGCACGATTAGGTGAGCTGGAATCTGAATTGAGAAGGGTGCAAGCTACATCTGCTCGAGCTTTGCAGGTTAGTTTGTGTTCTCTGCGAGGGGTTCATAGATGTCCAATGATGTTTGTAGGTTTACTCATGAACAGATCATTTTCCAGTTTGCCATTCAATAGCCCGTTGTAACGCCCCTTATCTATGTGTCATCAAATTTATTTCAAGAACTGCTTTCTTTTTTGGATCTATGTACCTTTTGATGCATTGTTCTTGATGAAGTATGCAAGCATGTTAAAAGTTGGAGCCTCCTTTTTTGTTGGTTACTGATTTTGTACTTTGGTTTAGAATGTTGTCATGCTACGCTGGAGCATGGGTGTATTCTTATGTGGAATCTCACACTTACTATCAAAATGCAATGCTGAATTAACTTGCAATGTCCTTTATCTTAAGGCACCCTTCTATGCTCTCTGCCATTTGCTAATATGGGAAGTTTTTGTTCTTGAATTTCTTGTGTGGAATTTTCCTTCAAATTTGTGGGATGATAATCTTAGATTGGGTTGAGCAGGAAAAGGAGCTTCTTGAGAGGCACAATTCATGGCTCAATGAGGAGTTAACAGCTAAGGTTGACAGCCTTGTCCAATTGCGTAAATCAAACGGAGAATTTGAGGCTATTATGTGTTCTAAGCTTACTGATGTAAGAATAAATCTTATTTCTATGCATTTGAGACAAGTTGGTTTACCTTATGATTTTGTTTTCTACTTATAAGCTGCAAGCTTTCTTATTTAATACAATGCAATTGTTTCACTTCAGGCTGAAAAGAAATTTCAGGAAAGTTCTAGTTCTTTGAAATTTTACAAGGACAGAGTGAAGGACTTGGAGGAAAAGCTTGCCTCTACAGAAAAGGTGGGGTATTTACACATCCCATTTATATTACTTACTGTTTACTTTTGATGCTTCTATAAACTATAAAATATTATCTAACATTTAGCTTCCATCCCTCTTGTTACCTCTCACACATTTCTATTATCTAGGACTTGCTGGCAGCTAAGGAAGCAGCTGCTGCTTCAGAGAAGCATTTCTCTGCTGAACTCTCAACGGTAAGTTTACCCATGTGATTGCGCTAATTTTTCTTTGAGCTCCAGTTGTAAACCTGAACAGTGAGCTCTAAGTGTGTTGTGCTTCTGTAATAATGTTGCCATATGCATTTGATTGCTGATTTACGTATGAATTTTCTTGAAACATCATAGGTTAACAAGCTTGTGGACTTATACAAGGAAAGCTCGGAGGAATGGTCCAAGAAAGCCGGGGAACTTGAGGGGGTCATAAAGGCTCTTGAAGTGAGGGTTTTTTTTTGTTAATTTAATTGTACCTGTTGAAAGATTGTATAGTTTCATTATATAGCAAAATACATTACCTTATTGCTTTAACTTGAAAAATACTTTTGGAATATTAAGTTATGTTGCTATTGCTTTGCAGACTCACTTAAAACAAGTTGAAAGTGAATATAAAGATAGGCTTGAAAATGAAATCTCATATCGCAAGGGTGTGGAAAAGGTATGTTGCCTGCCATGTTGATTTTTATCTGGACCACAGTTTTTTGATAATTTGTTATCTTTTTTTCCTTTTTAAATATTACTGGCTATTTGAGACATTTAAATAAGCACACCAAATAGAGTAGCACTGGCTATTTAGAATGCAAAGCTAATTGCTTCACCATTATTTTAAGTGTTGGCATTCCCTCCGCTTTGAACTAGCTCATTCCCCTCCTTGTTTTTCAGTGATTGGACGGGAAAAAAGATGATCCAGTAATTGTCTGTTCTATGTATCATTCCTTTTGACGTCATTTTGAATTTTGGAAGGAATTTGTTAGGAATGCTCCTGGACAATGTTGACTTGATCTATACCCTGCATGCTAAAGTCAGATCCGTTTTCTTTATGGGTTTATTGTTAATATCACTCTGACTTGTGAGCTTTGGTGGAAAAGTTTGTGATAGTTTTATTTTGGTAACATACGAGATTTCTTCTCCCTATGAAAATTGTTTTGATTTCAACATCTTTGTTAAATCATGTTCCAAACATCATATATGTTTGGTCGTCCTGCATTTTACGGCATTTGGTACTCCTGGTTGGGTAAATTATTTTTGTTTGGTAGCGAATTTACTCTTTTGGCTGGAGTAGGAGAATGCTGATTTGAAAGAGAAGCTCCAGAGTACCCAAGTGGAAATAGAGAAGATGAGAAAAGAGAATGAGCTAAACCAACTTCCTCTGAGTAGTTTTACTTTAGAACTGTGAGTAAATTGCTGTTCAGAATTTCGACACATTATTCTGTAATGACATTAAATGTGTGAATTTTGTTGAATTTTCAATTCAGGCCCCCAACCTCTGTGGATAGAAACGAAATAACTGTGGATGATCGGGCGATCGTACCTAGTATTCCATCAGGTGTTTCAGGGACAGCATTAGCTGCTTCCCTTCTTAGGGATGGATGGAGTGTGAGTTGTATTTCTGTTTTATCCTTGTTATAATGTTTATAAAATTCATAAATGGTTTCTTGCATTGGGCTTGTCTGTAATATCAGGGTTTGGGGTAGCTTTTTAAATAACTGATGTTCTTTGGCATTGTTTTTTATGCTCACACGTATTATCTTTTCATTCATTTGTGAAGCTGGCCAAAATGTATTCCAAATACCAAGAAGCTGTTGATGCATTGCGGCATGAACAACTTGGAAGGAAGCAAACTCAAACTCTCTTGCAGCGAGTATGTTTGGTTAATCCATAAATAATCTTTTTGATGGCAAGTTATTTATAGTTGATGAATACTATTCTATTCATATAACATATTTTTGCAATTCATTGTTCACCGTAAATTTTGTGCATCTAAGTTGCTATTCAATTTCTGAGTTGCATTCACCTTTTTTCTACAAAAACCATTTTGATGCCAATTTAATTGTGCATCATTTGGTACATGGCGACAGCAGTACTTCTCTTCATATCTCCTGTTGCCAAATGCTTTTTGAAATGTCTTTATTAATAATTTATACAGTGGGTGCTTGAATAATTCATATATGTTGGACTTGATACTCTAGCCAGTCATATTTTGAGCTTGAGATTCTTGATTTGTTAATCAACCCTTGTGTTATTATCAAGAGATGGGTGTTGGTTGCAACCAACTAGCTAGAATTTTTAATATATAACCTCCTTGATGTTTTTGTTCATGCAATGCTTGCTTCATTTTGATTATGGTTTATTGCCACTTCTTTCTAGGTGCTTTATGAAATAGAAGAAAAATCAGCAGCAATCATGGATGAACGAGGTATATGCTCTCTTTGGGATTGGCTGCATTACAAATAACTTGGTTGTCGAACCAAAATTTCCTTCTTTCCAAGATCAAATGGTTTTTATATTTATTATACGTTACTCCTGTAGGGGAGTCTGAGACATGCATTGCATTGGCATTATGCCTTATATCGTCTCTGTAAGAAGTTTGCAACTTTGCATTACAACTTTTGCACAAAGACTATCAGTACCATTCTGCCTAACCTTGTGATGTGTTTATCCTAAGTTCATCAAGCTCAAATTTGAATGCACAACTTTACAACTGTAATCAAATCAATAAACAAGCTGGGGAAAGTTTCTTATCTTATCAAATCAACTTTTGAAGTGCACAGTTATACGCTTGTGTATACATATTTGAATTGTGCATTACAACTTTTTTCCTTTCTTTTTCTTTTTTTTGGGGGGGTTCTATGGTTTCACATGCACATATGATGCCAAAATTGATCCCTATAAAAATCCTATCTTGTAGAGGAGCATGAGAGACTTGGTGAGGCATACTCGGCCTTAGAAGAAAAGCTGCAGCATTCCTTATCTGAGCATTCTGCTTTGGAGACAACCATTCATGAACTGAAGGTTTGTGTTATGATCTGCTATTAGTGTTTGATTTAACAACCATATTGACCTTTTTGTGTATTATGTAGTTGAGGATGACACATGCCTTTTTTTTTCCTTAGGCTAACCTAAAGAGGCAGGAGCGTGAGAATGATTTTGCTCAGAAGGAAATTACTGACCTTCAGAAGCAGGTTTTATGGGAGGGGATTTCTATTTGTTGGTTTTTAGTTGTGTTTGTGTTACATTCTTGTTACAAGTAGTTTTGATCTGATCCTTGCGACCGAAACAGTAACTTTGTTTCACTTTCCCCAGTTGCTGATTTTCTTGTTTCTTTTGAAATTATTGGCCAATATTTATCTTTTTTGATATACCCTGTGCTGCCTTATAGGTGTCTATCCTTTTAAAGGAATGTCGAGATGTTCAGCTGCGATGTGGGTCAGCTGCTCAGTATGGTGATGGTGGGCCCACCTCTGGTCCTATTGTGCCACTGAATAATGAATCCAATGTTGAAGATGTCTTATCTGAACGGCTGGTATCTGTTTGTGTTATTGTCTGCCATCTCTATAAATGCTAGTATTTACTTGAGAGAACAAGCTAATCAGCATAGTATTTTATTCCTTATGCAGTTGACCTTGAAGGATATAAATGGATTAGTTGAGCAGAATGTGCAGCTTCGGAGTCTTGTCCGCAAACTTTCTGACCAGATTGCTGATAAAGAAGCAGAATTGCAGGTATTATCAAGTTCCACTCTGTTTTCTTCTATATTCCAACAATGTTGAGCTTACAGGTGTCAGGAATATTGCAGGAAAAATATGAGAATGAGCTTAAGAAGCACTCAGAGGACACTGCATTGAAAGTAACTGCAGTATTGGAGAGAGCGCAGGAACAGGCACAGATGATTGAATCACTTCATACATCTGTAAGTTTCTGTTACTCTGCTTTGTATGCATTAAATACGGGTCAGTCTTCAAGCTGACATTTCCTTTATTTTGAGGATTACTTTTTCTGTCCAAATAGGTGGCCATGTACAAGAAATTATATGAAGAGGAACATAAGCTTCAGGAACATGGAAATCGTGCTCATCCTTCTCATCCACAAGAAATTGTTCCAGGTTTTTCCTGCATTCTTCAAGCTGTTTTCGTTTTCCTTTTGGTGATCCCTGTTGCCATCCCCTCTAATTGTTGCCATCTCCGCTAATTGGTCTGGTTGTCAAGATGACTAATGTTAGTGGATTTCAAACCCCCCGATCTTACTTTCTTCTGTTTCTTTATCTATGGGTTCATTCACTAAATGATGTCTCATTGAAGTTGCAGAGCAGGGAAGTAGGATGGCCATGCTTTTAGATGATAGCAGTCATGTATGTTTCTTCAGCAATCCCTTTGAAGAAAAACCTGCTGTGTTTACTTCACTTTGTTTTGTGTATGTCACATTGCTTTTACTGTATTTGTGTTCCTCTATAGGATATATCCAGGAAGGTGCAAGAACATGCCATTCATCGTTTAAAAAGTCTGGAAGAAGATATGGCAAAATCTAGGTATTCCCTTTATGATAGTTTCCTGCCAGTCTTTCTTTAATGTTTTAGAAGATACAACTTTCTGTAACGACTTTTATAATTATTCAATTGTTGATGGAATGGCTTTGTGCTTTTTTTAATGGTCGAGAGTAACTCATGTTATGTTTTATTCCATTTTGAAACCTTAGATGAATTCTGAGTTATAATATCAGTACCACTGAGACAATGCAGATTCTGTTTATCTGAACCGGGCATTTCTCTTTAATTAAATGGGTTTTGTACTGCATGGAGCTTGTTCGTCGTGGTAGTATTTTTGTTATAACATGCAGTTTTCAAATTTATACTGCATGTTATCTTGTGCAAAAAAATGTTTTCTTTTGCCATTTTTTGTCCTTTTCCCCACTCTGTATCAGTTATTTATATTTCTGCTCAGCCTTAATGTTTCTATTTCCTCTTGCTCCCAGTGAAATACTACCTCCGTATTCAAATGTTTCTTACATTTGGTAATATGCTACTATTCACACAAAAACTTTCACTTATAGTTTTATCATAGTTATATAAGTTAAAATATAGCCAAGTGCGATCTTGTTAGATCGTCCCGTCGTGTAGTTTTTAAATGTTGAACTCTTACAATTTATATTTGAATCGAACTTGAGTATTAATGGTTTAAAATGTGCATTGGATTGCGTGAACAGTGGGTCCGTAAAAAACATTTGAATACGGAGGAAGTACATCTCTGCAATTTTAATGAAATATTTAGGGTGTGATAACTTGCTGCTCAAGTTTATGGACTTATTGTTTAATTTTTTATTTTAATAAAACTTAAAAGTGTATATATTTATTTCACATAGGGGTGAAATAATTTCACTGCGGGCTGAGCGCGACAAGTTTGCATTGGAAGCGCAATTTGCCCAAGAAAAACTTGATAGATTTATGAAGGAGTTTGAACATCAGGTTGATCCATTTGCACCTGTGTTTTGAGCCAGTTATTTATTTATTTTGACAAGCCGTCAATGTGATGTACATGAAATCATTTGTATAAGCTAATGTTTATTAGCCTCCATTTTGCTGCTTGTTTTATGATTTACTCAGAGAACAGAGCAAAATGGAGTCATAGCCAGAAATGTTGAGTTCTCACAGTTGATAGTTGACTACCAAAGAAAACTGCGTGAAAGTGCTGAAGCTTTAGATGAGTCCAATGAACTTTCCCGGAAGCTGAAGATGGAGGTTGCTTCATCACGTTTATGGTAATTGGATGTTCTTATGGGCATATTTTTTAATAGAATAAATGTGGTTCAGGTATCAATTTTGAAGAATGAGAAGGAAATACTGCTGAGCTCTGAGAAGAGAGCTTCTGAAGAAGTTCGAAGTTTGTCTGAGAGGGTTCATCGTTTACAGGTCTTCATACCCTTTTTAAAATTATAGCAGCGAGAGTGATAATGAATGGGTGTATCATGTATTCCTTTCCATTTGTAGCATCCATATCTAAATTTTAATCACTTTCTAGGCAAGTTTGGACACCATACAAAGTGCTGAGGAAGTGCGCGAGGTAGCTTTCCTCTCCCATGAAGTTCTGTCACTCTGCTGTTAGTTACAAGTGAATCTCATATTTTCTTGTAGTTGTAAATCAAACTGTTAATGTTGACATACTTTAGGAGGCTAGAGGTATTGAGAAGAGAAAACAAGAGGAGCATATCAGCAAAATTGAGGTATTGTTTCCCATTGAGGATGCAAAAATTGCTAGCTGTGTATCATTGTATTTGTTCTTAGGCTTTTTGTGTTTTTGTTTCTGTTTTTACTTCTCTTTTACTTTATTTTATTTTTTCAAAAAGTAAATAAATATTCTTTGCAAGCCCTTTTTGTCTGCTAATGAATTACAAGATGCCTTTCGCAGAGAGAATGGGCTGAAGCTAAAAAGGAGCTTCAAGAGCAGCGTGATACTGTCCGGAATCTTACCATTGATCGTGAGACCACCTTGAAGGATGCGTTGAGATATGTTGAGGAGTTGAGTAAAGACTTGGCTAATGCTATGAAATCTGTTGCAGCTGCTGAGTCCAGGGCTGCAGTTGCGGAGGTACTTCAGAATATTTCATATGCATTTGTAATATTGTGATGACACATCCTATTTCCTGGTTTTTTGTGCGAGTAAAATTTCTTTTCTTTTTATTAATTGAAACATGATCATATCCAGGCACGTTGCTCTGATTTGGAGAAGATTTTAGAATCTGCTAGAACAAAGGTGCGTATATGCATTTGTTATTGACTTTGTCCATCCCCTACATAGAAGCAGTATAGTTAAAACAAAAAAGTGGCTTGAACATGGCAATATCTCCTGGTCAGATGTAATGCTGACCAATTAAATAATTTCTTTTCCCTGTGCTGGATTGAAAAATTAATTATTTCATTTATTTTACTAATCTGGCATTTGGTTTTAAGTCTTTTGTGAATACACTGGTGCTTGAATTTCAAATTTATATCTGATTATATGCTCCAGAATTCTGATGGTGCTGATGTTGCTGAACCCTCTGCTTCTGGAGATAAGGTAACTAACTAATCAGTTACAGTGTCATTATGTGCTGCAGTATCCAGTATGTGTGTTCAAAGCTTTTTCTGTGTGTCATTTACACCAGCTTTGCACATTGCACTATGCAAATTACCATATCTTTTATGTTGCTCCCATTGGATAGACCCTCTTTATGTAAGAACTCGTGTGCTGACCTTGTATTAGAGGACATCATGCTATGTAAATTTAGTGAGATATATGCAAGTAGGACCTACTAGCTTGCAATTTCAGCATGTGTCAATACCTCACTAGGATCACTGATAGTCAACTCGCCGGCCAAACTATTGGTATTAGCGTAAAAGTTATGGCCTTAATGGGTGTATGATTTCAAAAGCAGATTCGTCTGTTTGCACCCTTGGATATGATTGATCACCAATTCACTTGGAAGTGTTTAAAACTTGATATCATCTAGATTAGGTATTTATGTGAGCAATATTCACTTGGCTAATAAAATATCCAGTGTAACTTAAGTTGCAATCACAATTGAACGTTATGCACTGTATGGCCTTCCATATGTAGTGCATATCTCCTGGCGTCTTATATTACTCGTTAAAGTGGCCATGCTACACGACTCAAAACCTTCAATCTTGATTTAAGTCATGTCTGATTGCTGCAAAAGTCTAAAGGTCAAGGGGCAAAAGTGTGCATGCCATGTTGCATGGTGTAGAAGGACGTGCCATGCCACAAGGAACATCTGGCGTCACTCACATAATTGATAATGATTCATGGATCTCAGAACCTTCAATCTTGATTGAAGTTATGGCTTTCTTGGTACCAACGTCAAAAGATCAAGTGCCATATCAAGTTCCATTTCACAAGGCGCATGTGCAAGGGCATAGTTGTACTATTTCCCTGTACTGCATGCAATAGATGCACTCTGTGTCTCTTGTGCCTCTTCAATAGCACAATTTTCTTTTACTTTTTTTCCCTTTTTAGAAGGTTTCTATTATTAAAAAGTAACGGACCATCTCTCCTAATCAAACTTGTGCTGCTTCACCGAAAGGGAAAGATATTCCCAACCCCAAGCCCTAGAATGCCATGGGTAGAGGTGGCTTCTACTTTTGATCTGTGGTGAGGAGAAATGAGAAGTGCATTAGGAGCTGTTCAGCATTCATATTAGACACCGAAATTATTGTTTTCCAATTATTTGCTCTAATGTCAATAAGGAATAGGTGTAAAAAATGTGGAAAGAAAGGCTGCTAGCTATTATGTAATTATCCCTAATGTTAGTTTTATATATCACACATGAACTTGCTTATTTGCACACTGTCATTACCCACTTGTCATTTATAACCCTGATTGTTTTCTTGAATTTGGATTATGATTTGAATTAACAAGGCATTTTACTCGTGTAATTGTTAAATTTCTTGTAGATATTGGTGCATTATCAAGAACAAGTTGAAAAACTAAGAGCAGAAGCACAGGCTAGCAATGAACACATGCTGGAGGTAATAACAAGATCCCATGTGTGTTTCTGAATTCCATCTTTTAGGTGCTGAGTTTAATTTGTCTTCCAGTATAAGAAAATTGCTGAAGTAAATGAAGCAGCAATCAGACATACAGAATTGGCATCTCAGAAGTTTAAAGATGAGGTACTTTCTTCATCCTTCATCTCCTGTTGATGCTTCAATAACCTGTCTACTGGTGTAACTTTTACATACTCTTTATGCTAGTCTGATAAAGCTATGCGATCACTGGAAGCTAATCTTCAATCACTTCAAGAGCGCATTAATGAACTTGAAAATGAATGTAAGCTGAAGGCTGAAGAAACAATTTCTTCTGATGCTGGAAAAGATCAGGCTCTTATGGAGGCCTTTTCAGAAATTGCCAGTTTGAAGGATAACTGTTCTACCAAAATGTAAGTCTCTTTTGGTAGTGTAAAATTCAATATTATATGCATGGGTAAAAATAAGTCGTCACCAGATCACCACCCCCAGCAGACATTTGGATTTTGGACTGTTAACATTTTTGTGTAGTCTAAGGAAATGTCATGATGTAAAGTGGTGTGGTTAATGTAGATGAAAAGTTTGATACTCAATCCTTGGTGTTTATGAAGTTTGAGATTTCAAAGACCAGTACTCCCTCCGTCCCACCTCAAACGTCTTGTTACTATTGGGCACAAGAATTAAGGTAGAGTTGATTTGTGAGTATATGATGGGGTCAACATTTAGTTGTTGGAAAGGAAAATTATTTCTATTTATAGAAAGAAGACATTTGTAATGGGACATCTAACAATAGTAAGTAGGACATTTGTAATGGGACGGAGGGAGTAATATCTAAATGTCAAATATTGAGTCTTTGCTAGATTGGTGATATTCAAATATTTATCATTAAATGGAAAGGATTTTGATGATGAGGCAAGTAAAATTTCTTTTCTGTTCATCTGATCTGTGTTTTTACACCTCTTTAGGCTGATCTGTGTTTTTACACCTCTTTAGGTCAGAGATTAGTGTGATGGAATCACAGATATCTGCGTTGAGAGAAGATTTGGAGAGAGAACATCAACGGTGGCGAGCTGCGCAAGACAACTATGAAAGACAGGTTTTTGAATTTAACGCTTTCTGATTTTCTGGTTTCGAGTTTTCATTGCGTTGGATCAGACACTCACACTGACATTAGAATTGATTTAAAATATAAATGCTGATATTTCTTAGTATTACTCATTGTAGCTAAGATGCTCTTTGGGTTGAAGCTTTAATACCACATCCATTTCCCAGATGCATGGGGGGATGTATGTACTATACACACATTAAATATCTTTGAGCTCTTCCTCTGAACTCATTATAGGATCTAACTAGTCAGGGTTGCCCATGCTTGTTTGTGACTTGCTATGTAATTCCGGGTCTCTTGTTACACTTTTGTCAATTTGTAAGCGGCATCATTCAAAATGACTGTCTTTGAATAGATTATGCTATTTCCTCCTTTTCTACCTGGAAAATTCAATTGGTTTTAATTATGACTATGCTGAATGAAACCATGAATCTATTTCTAATGGTGTTTTGTGTCTAGGTTATTCTACAATCAGAAACAATTCAGGAGTTGACAAAAACCTCACAAGCTTTGGCTTCAGCGCAAGATGCAACAACTGAGCTACGTAAAGCGGTGGATGCACTAACAAATGAAAATGTACTTTATCTATATCTCATTGTTTTCCTTACCCGGTGATTCTACTCTTTTTTATGAGCTGCTTATCTATGCAGAGTGAGTTGAAAACCAAATGGGAGACGGAGAAGTTGGCCATCGAAGTGTATAAGAGCGATGCTGATAGGAAATACAATGAAGTCAATGAACTTAACAAGATGTTACACTGTAGGCTCGAGGCCTTGCATATTCAGATTGCCAATAGGGAACGGAACACAGCCTCTGGTTCTGAGAGTTTAGCTGATGATGATGGGCTGCAGAATATTGTCAATTATCTTCGAAGGTCAAAAGATTTAGCTGAAACAGAAATCTCCATGTTGAAACAACAGAATATCCGTTTGCAATCTCAACTGGAGATGGCTTTGAAGTCGGCTGAGGAAGCTCAAACTACTCTTCAAACAGAGCGGGCAAAGTCCCGCTCTTCTCTTTTCTCTGAGGATGAATTCAAATCTCTTCAACTCCAGGTTAGAGAACTGACTCTACTTCGTGAAAGTAACGTGCAACTTAGAGAGGAGAACCGACATAATTTTGAAGAATGCCAGAAACTTCGTGAAACACTCCAAATTGTTAAGATTGATACTGAAAATATGGAGAAGCGTATTAGGGAAAAGGATGCCGAGTTAGAAGCGTATAGAAAAGAAGTTGAAGTGCTGAAGATGGAAAAGGGGCAACTCGAGAAGAGAATAGATGAGATGATGGAAAAGTACAAGGAGGTTAATGTTGATGATTATAATCGCTTGAAGGAATCTTTTCGTCAGATGGAGATGAGTTTTAAAGAGAAGGATGCACAATTGGATGACATTAAGAAACAGTTATCTGAACGGAAGCATGCGATATCAGTCTTGGAGCGAGATCTTGGCATAAGCAGAACTGAAATAAGCGAAAAAGAGACGAGGATCAATGAGATCTTGCAAACTGAAGCTTCTCTGAAATCTGAAATCGACAAATTTAAGCTATCTGAGTCGTCTTTGAAATCTGAAGTTGAGAAATTTAAGCGAGCAAATTTAAGTGCGAGGAGGAAGAATGAGAAGGAAAAGGAGGATCTGAACAAAGAGTTACTGAGCATATCCAAACAATTAGAGGAAGCCAAACAGGTCAAAAGAACTCCAGTTGATTCTGCTGCAGAAGAGACTATAAGGGAAAAAGAGAAGGAGAAAGACGCCAGAATACATATCCTGGAGAAAACAGTGGAGAAGCTGAGGGAAGAGTTGAAGAAGGAGAGGGAAGAGGTGAAGATGGAGAAAGAGAAGCATGTGAAGGAGAAAGAGAGGCATGCGAGGAGATTCAAAGTGATCGCTGACTCTTGTGAACTGTCAGCTCAGCAGAGGGAAAAATTATCAACCGAGTTGTCGAAGCACAAACATGCTCTAAAGCTGCTTCAAGATGAAGTAGAAAAATTGAAGAATACTGGGGGTAGTAGGCAGGAAGGTACATCAGCAGTCCCACATCTTTCCTTGACTGTATTAGATGATTTTGCATCGATCTATTTCCAGGCTGTAGAGAATTTTGAACACGAGGCACAACGACATGCTGTTGATGTCGATTCTGTAATCCCTGATACTCAGGAAAATATATCTGCTGCTGGTCCAGTAGCAACTTCATTGCCAAATACCCCTGCAATTCCCACTCCTAATGTTCCCCCAATAAGATCAAGTGAAGAGAAAGAGAAAAGACCTTTGCCAAAGGCAAATGTTAAAACGGGAAGAAAACTAGTACGCCCCAGTATTAGGCCAAAGGAACCACAGGGGGAGGTAGAGATGGTGGAAGCAGATGATACTAATGCTGGGATGTCATCTCAGAATACAGAAAGTGAAGGAAATGCAGTCATACAAGCAGCTTCTGTTCGTAAACGCCCATCGTCTTCAATTTCCTCTGATATGCAGGAGGATGTTCCTGCTCTGGTGGAACCAAGTTCTGATCTACCTGCTCACCTAGCAAAAAAATCTAGAGGCTCTGAGAACCAGCAGGAGGGAGATGAAGAACCATCTGTGGTTCCTACAAAACTTTCTGAAGCTGTTGCAGTTGATGAGTTGCCAGAGGATGCAGGAAACCTTCAGCAAGGTGCTACCGAGGACGAAAGTGTTGATGCTGAAAAGGCCGAGTGTGAAACTACAATTGAGCAAGCCGAAGAACCAGCTGGAGACGAACAAATGCTGGTTGAGCTCTCGACTGAGGCAGGTGAGGCTACTGATGAGAAATTGGAGAAAACAAACGAGACTGCATTTTTTGATGATCAGTTGAGATTTCAGACAGAAAAGGACATTCAACAAATTGTTACGGAAGCTGGCGACAGAGAAGAAAGTGAGTTAGTGGGAGATATTGCCGATAATGATGGAGATAGCAGTCTATCAAATGAGATGGCAGGCGCAGGCACTGAAGAAGTCCAGGCTGAGCAATCAGGGGATCCAGAAAATTCACCTATTGCTGACCAATCTGGTAATGATGCAGGCTTGGAAGGTGGGGAATTTGATCCCTCCCAGACTCCACCACAGGAAGAAAAGAACACTGACATGACAGAAGACATTCCTGACAGTTCAAATAAGCCGTACGAGGATGCTGATCCTGCAAGCGAGACTGTTCCTGCTTCTGCTCCTGGCTCCACTGTGGGTTCAACTGATGCGACTGAGGAACCATCAGCTGGCCCAGTTGATGTGGGATCCTCGGAACAAGGCAGAACCACCCCCCCACCAGATACAGGAGGGAAGGTGATTAATTTGCAGGAGAGGGCAAAGGAGAAGGCACATCTGAGACAACGGGCAATGACGGCTTCTCCACCACCGGCTGCTCCACCACCGGCCAGAGGTCGTGCCAGACCAAGTCGCAGTGTGCGCATACGCGGTGGGCGCACAACCCGGGGACCATCTCCTTCTCGCTAGACAGACTTGAGGTATGCTGGCTTTACTGTTGAGATGATTTAGTGTGGGATGGAATGAATATCTTGCTTGTAAGATTCGGTGGGCTTATGCTACTATTAAAAATTTTGAGATGGACATATGAATATTAAGGGACAAGAAAATTAATCTGCATTTTTTCTGGTTGGCGATCATGCAATGGACTTCTAATGTATTTGTCTCTGTTGTTTTCTTTCCAAGTAGGTTTCTTTTATGTGCTTTTAGAATTTAGATGATGGTATTGGTCAAAATCCGGTAGTATTATCGTTATACCATTTGAGAGACCAAAAATATTGGGCTGTGATTGGAGGTTCTAGTTAATCGTCTGCTCACGGCTTGGTGGCCTGTTCACTGGTGGTTAAGTTTATGTAGTACCAGACTTTTGTCAAAAGCACAAACTTTATAAGTAACAGTATAAAAGCCGACATAATACTAAATTTTTTTCCTTTCAATTTTAGATTTGGAGTTTAATTCTCTTAAATGCTGAGAATTCTTTTACGAGACAATTAATATAAGTCTTTAAACTTATGACGTCGAATCCACGTCCAACTCTCACATAATTTATGCACTTGTAAAAAGATGAGGACAGCTTATTATACATGTGACTATGAACAAAGGTCAAAGGACAGTTTATTATACAAGTGCCGCACAGGCCTTATTATTTTCCCACATTTGTCACCCCGAACATACGATAAAAAGAAAATACTACCATAATATTTATAAACAATAAATATACAATTTTAATACATGAACAAAAACTAGAGTTTTTTTTTTGAGGAGCCGAAGCCAGAAAACAAATAGGAAAAGAGAAATGAAAAACCAAGGACAAGAGTTCAAAAATAAAGATACTCAAACACAATTAGAGCCGCGGGAACCACACGCCGGACGCATCCGCCGCAATGTTCCCTTGGACAAAGTCCGGAGGGAATGCCCAGGTCGTGTAGAAATCTTCAATAGAAGCACCATGCTTAGCTAAAGTGTCTGCTACACTATTCCCCTCCCGAAGAATGTGGCAAATATGACAATTATCAAACGACTTCCTCAAGTCTCTAATATAATTCAGAAGCCCTGCCATCGGATGGAAAGGAGAGAAGGAATCCAGCATGTCAATAGCTTGTTTGGAGTCAGAGAAACAGGTAAGAGATCGAGTCCCCATGGAATGAGCAAATTGAAGACCCTTAGCTAGGGCTGTGACTTCCGCAAAGAGATTATTTTGGTGCCCAAGGAAGCCACATCCCCCTCCAATCCAGTGCCCCTCTTCATTTCTGATAACAAAACCGAAACCAGCTCTCCCAGGATTACCGAAGGAACTGCCATCAACATGGACCATAATACCAGTCGCACCATGCCCCTTCCAATTAACCATACGGACTGCAGGATTTAAGTTAGGCCTTTTAGCATTAACAAGATCCACAGACACACGGGAGATCTCCCTCTTGATATTCCAACCCGTCTTCTGCTTACCTTTGAACACCCTTGCATTTCGCTCGAGCCAAAGGGTCCAAATGGTTGCTAGGAAGCGAGCACCATATTGCCTATACATAGTTAGCAAGAAACTCCTGATATCATTTTTAGGTATCTGATCACAATCAATAGGAATAGGGATGAGCACCATATTGCCTATAAAATTGAAATGTTTTATTTATTATTTATTTTATAAAAATTGTATGATAAAATTTAAATAAATTTAATTGACCCAAAAGAGCTCCAACAAACTGAGTTCGAGCTAAATGAGTCGAGCCGAATAAAAGAGTAAGTTGACTCGTTTGAACTAAACCAGCCGAGTCGAACACGAGCTCGAGCTCACAAACTTTTTTATGAGCCGCGCTCGAACATAATTTTAGAATCAAATAGAACTCGAAACCTCAACGAGCCGAGCTCAAACACCCAGCTCTGACAAAAACTAGTGCTAGAAAAATGACAGTAGTGCAGGCGGAGGGGTGTAAATGAGACTGATATGCTCGTAAAATATTCGGGCTCGACTCGATCAAAGCTCGACCAAAGCTCGACTCGAATTCGAGGTCGGCTCGGAATATGAACGAGCTCAAGCCGAGCTAAGCAATACTCGGCTCGAAAGCTCGATAATAGGCTCGAATATATAATATTATATATATATATATTTTTATATATTAAAATATAGTAGAAGTCAATGAGTATTTTCTTTCTTAAATCCAGAAATATTTTAATATATTTCTAAAAAAATCCATCCTTCAAGTTTTATCCTGTCACGCAAGAAATCTCTTTGCCTTGTCGTGTCCTCCCAGCTGCAAACTGGAGACTCGAAGAGAACCGGAAGGATTGGTAAGTTATTTGAGATACTGAAAATTCCAGGTAGAGCAACAACTAGACTCATTATTCAATAATTTCATTCAACCAAAAAAAAAAAAAAAGAGAGAGAGAGAGAGAGATAAATTTATTTCGAGCTTTTTAGGCTCATCGAGCCGAGCTCGAGTTTCACTATTTTGTGTCGAGCTCGAGCCGAGCTCAATTTCTGAAGCTCGTCGAGCTTCGAGCTCGAGCCGAGCCGAACTTATACTTCATCGAGCCGAGCCGAGCCCACCCAGGCTCGAGTTCGGCTCGGCTCGTTTTCACCCCTAAGTGCAGCCTACATGTCAGCTTCCAAAAATTGGTTCTTTGGTAGGAGGAGGTAGCCGAATGGAATGAAAAAAATATCGAAAATGAAGTCCTACCACGATCGAGTCAGAGTCACGACGACGCCAATGCCAATTGCCCATTCGGCATTCAAAATCCATCCTCCTCTGAATGGCGCGCATGTTTCCTTTCCTCCCTCCACGTCTCGCTATCCTATGACTATCCCCCCCTCCGATTTTCTCGACCTCCATTATATTATGGATTCTCATTCCAATTCCTCTTTCTTTTCCTTGTTTCCCGCATTTCCCTCTCCCAATCCAATGCCCATCAATTTCATTGCACCCATTTCAAATACCTAACCCCCACATTGCGCCTACACGCAATGATGATTTTGCCCAACACCCTTCATTTCCACCACCCATTTTGATTTTGATGTTCATCATGCCTTCCTTGTCCTAGTGCAAGATTTTATCCATCGGTCTTTTCTTTGGGTTATTTAAGGTCTCTCGCAGCGTATTTGGTGAGTTCTTCAATTTTTCTTTCAACTTTTGCATCGTTGGGATCATGATAGTATGCACTTTATTTCATATTTTAGCCATATCCCTGCCAAGAACATTTGTGATTGCCTCAACCTTCAAAGCTCTGGATGAATTGAAAAATTATGGAGGATGCTTTTGTTAGAAATCATTCTAGGAATTTTTATTCCTTGAGTGTTGATTTGTAGATTCAAAACTTAACATCATGGTTAAAGGTAGTATAGCTTATGAAGGAGAGATAAATTTGTGATTTTTGTTTTTAGCTTTCGTGGAGGAAAATTCTATTGATAAATTACCGAAAGTTTGGTTGGAAAAAGGTGAAACCTCAATAATTTCAGGGGGAGTCTAAATGGTAGGTCTTTTTTTTTTGTACATATTGTAGAATTTGAAGGCATACGGAATGGTTGAGAAAGGAAAGGAGATTGACTATGCAATGCATCTCTAGTTCCTTTGTTTCGGACATGCACAATATATAAGCTCTGTGACCATTCAAGAGCAATGTTTTTTATGCATATGTTGCTTTGTTCTTCCGGCTGGTTTTTCCGTTTAACATATGGATAATGTATGGTGAGTTGTGACTGCATTAGGACTCAATAGGGTTTTACATTTTTGAACATTAATTTGCTCGGTTTGTTCGTTTATCCTTTTAATGGTGTTTGCTTAGATGACGCACAATGTGTTCGAGCCTGGCAATATGGACTTGGCTGCAAAAAGTTACACCTCAACGTCAACCGTAACTCATGACTTGAAGAAAACAGAACAAGCTGCAAAAAGAATTCCTAATCATGGACGAATTGCGCCTTACGAAGATCCCAACAACGAGTTCAATTCCTCTGTATCTCATAAGTCGACAAATGATTTTAGAAGGCCCGAGTCAAAGATCCCACCTGCAGGAAATCCACGCCTGTTGCCCAATTGTAGAAATTACATGACAGCTGAAAATATGAAATGTTCAAGTGACATGCCTGCAATGCCATCGAATATGAAGAAAAGCAGCTCGACGAGTACTTTATCCAGCATGCATTTTGGGTGGGGGAATAGTGGCAACAATCGCAATGACAGTTTAGACAGCACAAGCACGCCCCTGAAGCCCCACACCGGTGGTGATGCTAGGTGGGAAGCCATTCATTCTGCCGCGTCCTTGGGAGACTCCAGTCTTGGTTTCAGCAACTTCTGTCACCTGAAACGACTTGGGAACGGAGACATTGGAACGGTCTATCTTGTTGAACTTGTGGGAACTGGCACATTCTTTGCCATGAAAATGATGGATAAAGGTGCTAGCCGGAATAAACTACTTCGAGCTCAAACAGAAAGAGAGATTCTTAGCCTTCTTGACCACCCTTTCTTGCCGACCTTATATTCTTACTTTGAGAATGAAATGTTCTATTGTTTAGTCATGGAGTTCTGCAGCGGAGGTAACCTCCACACTCTCCGGCAAAAGCAGCCCAATAAGTATTTTACCGAAGAAGCAGCTAGGTCACTTCACTTCCTACTTTCCTTACATGAGCTTCTATTCTATTGCCTATGGATTCATTCATTGTCCAATATTTCACACTTGTCACATACTCACATTTTATTGATATGCATTTATGTCTATTAACGACCATAACCGGTTTTGATGGTTTATACATTTTTTTTCCAATTATGATTTATGACAGATTTTATGCATCAGAAGTACTGTTGGCACTCGAGTACCTGCATATGCTTGGAATTGTTTATCGGGACCTGAAGCCTGAGAACGTATTGGTGCGAGACGAGGGGCACATCATGCTCTCAGACTTTGATTTATCTCTCCGTTGCTCTGTCAATCCGACGCTCGTCCCATCATCATCTGTTCATGCTGGGAATTCGAGCGACGCTGGTGGTGGCATCCTGGATGAAGAAAATGCACTGCGTGGCTGTATCCAGCCATCAGGTTTCTCGCGCTTCCTCCCAAGCAAAAAGAACCGCAAAACCAAATCCGAATTCGGCCAGGGCATCGCGCCAAATCCCCTCCCCGAGCTAATGGCAGAGCCCACAAATGTACGTTCCATGTCCTTCGTTGGAACACACGAGTATCTAGCGCCAGAAATCATCCGTGGCGAGGGGCATGGCAGCGCGGTTGACTGGTGGACGTTTGGCATCTTCTTGTACGAGCTGTTGCACGGAATAACCCCCTTCAAGGGGTCCGGAAATCGCGCCACACTTTTCAACGTGGTCGGGCAACCACTGAAGTTCCCGGATAGCCCACAAGTGAGCGTGACAGCAAAAGATCTGATAAAAGGGCTGTTGGTGAAGGAACCACACAAGCGCATCGCGTACAAGAGAGGCGCGACGGAGATCAAGCAGCACCCGTTCTTTGAGGGCGTGAACTGGGCTCTGGTAAGAAGTGCCATACCCCCTCATGTCCCTGAGCCTTTTGACTATAGCCAATATGTGTGCAAGGATAGAGCAGCAGCAACCCATTCATCACAGAAGAAGATTGCACCAGTCATGAGAAATGATAAGGACAAAGGTAGCTCTATGGATCCATCTTATATTGAGTTTGAGTATTTCTAGTGTTTGTTGGATAATCTTCATGTTGTTATGATATATTAATATATTTATTACATGTATATGTATATGTAGAGCACACTTTCATACACACACACATATTTTTGGTTGAGCAAATTGTGCAGTTTTGTAAATGGAACTTGAAGAATGTTGTCTTTTTCTGTTTTTTTTTTTTTTTCAAAAAAGTTACTTATAATTTTGAGAAGAAGGCTTTGTTGCTCCATTGGTGTCCACCATATTAGTTGAAATTTAGAAACTAGTCATTTCCTTGTAAACATGTGAAGCAACAGAGAGCCTATTTGGCCATTTGGGGGCATTCGCCATTCGGTTATGGAATATTACGTAGTATTTATCATATCTAACATTGACTGAAATTGACCAGAGTTCTCTTCAGCCGTTCTGTAGTAAATCCCGAATTTAGAAAATACTAGTGACTCTGTCTTGTACGCCTCCTCTTCTTTTTTTTGAGGTGACCCACAAAGCTTGACACTTTTATTTTTCTTGTATCCCTAATATTAAATGTATTTCTTTAATTCTTAACAATTTAAAATGCATAAAAAAAATGTAACATACTTCCTCCGTCTCATATTGTTACATTTGATTTATTTTGTATTATTTACTGATTAAGTTTGATTTGAATTTTTATCATAATTACTTAAGAAAAAACATACTCATGTGAGATCTTATTAAATTAGTCTAATATTGTATTTTCAGAATATTAAATTTTTATAAATTTTTATTATACACAATTTGAGTTATTAACCGTTTATCTATAGCTGTGGTAACTGACCCTCGTAGTCCGCTCTTGACCGAGGCAAAACCTCATTTTTCTTTTTTTCTTTTTTCAATAAGATTTCCTCACAGTTTGTTATCAATGGAGAATTTTTTTTTTTATCAGAAATTTAGATGATTGGGTTCGCACCAATATGCAGAAGAAAAAACAGCAAAACCCTAAACCCAATTTATAGTAAAAAGTAGAGGGAAGATTGAAAGCTGTCATAGGTGAGTTCGTAACAATTACTCCTTCCATTTTTTTTTATCTTCACCCATCCTGCATTTCACGCAATCCAATGCACATTTTCAATCGTTAATAATTCAAATGGTATAAAAGTGGAAATTATAAAATTTTGATATTCTAAAACTACGTGATTAAACGAATCCAATAAGATCTCACTTAACTATGTTTTATCTTATATAATTATATGAAAAATTTGAATCAAAGTTACTCAATGAATATTACTTACTATACTAATAGTGAAGATAAAAAAACGGAGGGAGTATAATGAAATGGAAAAATATACTCCCTCTGTATCATAACTTAATTATTTTTCTCTTATTATACTATTTTTATTAATTTAAAATTAATAAAAATGATCAAAATTCATTCAAATATTAAATAAAAATACTCATAATCTCTCCCCAAAAAAAAATAAAATAAAAAATACTCATAACCACTTTACCTAAACAGCTAAACAGGGCGGCTTTAATTAAGGGATAGATCATAGACAGGTTAGTTTAGCTATCACTGCTGGGAGCGCCCTGCGGTTTGTTCGGCTGTTGTCTGTCTATCCCACACTCCCAAGTCCCAAAGCATATTTGGATTGAATATTTCATTCTCGTTTTCTGCATCTTTCTTTAGGTCGGCTTCGTGCAGATAGGGAGAGAACTAAATAAATTAGTCATTGATTGACCTTCGTTGTAAGAACGTAAAGTGACCAGAAAGAAGCAGTAAGGGGAAACCTGGTATAATTCTTGAATTCGATAATGTTACTACAAATTGGGAAGTTTCCCTTTCCCACCACCCCATTTCTCAAATCCAACCATGATCATAATTCATCTGTCTCTATATCTCCGCGTTTCCCTTTTCGTTGCGCCTCCGAACTCGCCTCCGGCACCGTTTCCGTGGATGATATTGCAGCTGTTCTCCACAACAAGGTTGCCTTTTGGTTTCACGTTATTATGCTTTTGGGGTTGGCTAATTAGGGTTTCCTTTTCAATGTCGAATGAATGAAATTTTATTTTGTAGGTTTTAGTTGCGGCGGCTGTGTCTGCGGCGGTTGGGCAAGTTTCTAAGCCGTTTACTTCGGCTGTTTTTTACGGAAAGAAATTTGATTTGAGGGCTGCCGCTCGGGCCGGCGGGTTTCCGTCCACTCATTCTTCTGTAATGCTGCGCCTTTTTTATTTGGATTGGCTTCTATTTTATTCACTGATTTGTTTGAAAACGAATTGAATTGCTTTTGGTTATTTTGGTTGGTCATTTGGATTGATTTTTATTGTCCCCAATCCCAGGCTGCTGTGGCTACTGCAACTTCTCTTGGCCTTGAGAGGTACTTACAATTATACAGTAGTTTGTTTGTTTGTTTGTCTTTGTTGCTTTGTTATGAATTTGTTGGATGGAATAGTTGTGGAATTTGATTCTGATGAATTATTCTTGTTCTGTTCTATCTGCAGAGGATTTTCAGATGCTATTTTTGGCTTAGCTGTAGTTTATGCTTGTCTCATCATGTATGATGCACAGGTTTGTGTTCGTAGCTTGTCCCTTTCTGTTGTGTTACAGGAATCTTGTGGAGTAATTTGTGGAAACTGAGTTTTAGAGATTTTGTTTATATATAGGAAATGTTTTGGAGTTCTCTATGGAAGTTATGGAACTCCTTTCTGCTTGAGTTTTCGATTACCAAACACTGCATAATTTACATCTTAGCATTGTTTTTGTTAAATATATTTGATGATAAAAGAAGACATTGTCTTTAGTCATTGAACGATATGAATTTCCTGGCCAAGTATTAATTTGAATATAAGCAATATAATGACCTTGTCTTCTTTTGCTGAATGTAAATGATGCCCCATGTGTTAGTTTTAAGCAATATCTCCATCGAGGCATCGATTGGCTTTAATGAATTTAGCTTTATGTTTGATCAAACAAAAATTGTGAGCGTGATTGAACCGTCATTGCTTGGATTAGTTTTTGTTTCAATCGACACCCAATGGCTTATCATTGTGGTCTGTAATAGCTTTTATCATGGAAATTTGTAGTACTGTGAAGATATTCATTCTTCGTTTTTTAACAGTAATTCACATGCTGCCCTGTAATTTATTATGCAAATGGTGTTTCTGTTACATTATCCTTGTATGCATCTTTGCTAATCGATCAATTTCTCCTCCTCAATTTTAATTACAGGGAGTTAGAAGGGAAGTGGGCATTCATGCAAAAGAACTAAACAAGGTTATAGTAAGTACCAGATTAAATTCATCTTCGCGTGGAAAAGATGCGGAGGATCTAATTGATTCCCGTTCTAGAGATTTGTCTTCGAATTTAGATAGAGTTGATCCCATTTGCTTGGAGGAGCAGAGCTCATTACACGCAAGTCCAAAAAGTTCTACCTTATTAATCAAGTCTGATGACAGGAAGCAAATTAAGCCCCCCTTTATAAATTCCTCTAGTTCTGTACTTGATGACCGACCACCAGAGAACGTTGCATACAGTTTCTCTGTGTTGAAAGAATCGATTGGTCATACTGAAATTGAAGTCACTGCAGGTGCACTGTTGGGGTTGTTGGTTAGTTTAGCGATATGCCCTTATCTATAATACTATATACTTAATGGTCATTATTTCATAACATGGTTAGTAGATGTTCAGTTTTATCCTTCTGGTTTGATAAAGATACACAGGTTTCTTTAGTTGTTGTTATGCACACACACATGTATACATCATATATACATAAATTGTCCTGTTAATTTCGTTTTTCAGTCTTTTTGTCCGGTTAGACTTAGGTTTTCAGGACAACAATTGTCCCAAAATGACCAAATTTGAAATACAGAGTATAATTGTGTAAAAAATAACAAACGTACAAATACTAATAAACGACGAAATGAATCATTAATTAGATGAAACTGCGATATAATAAGAGCCCTATAGAAGACTCAACAGCATGAAACGAACGTGTTCAATTCAGAGGCAGCACACACAACATGAGGATGAGGTAATTTAACCAATACAAATTAAGTACACAAGCCAACTACTTGGGGAACCTTGAAAATTCAGGTTCATCAAAATTATGGCAATTAGGGAAAGGAAGGAATCTCTGAGCTTGCAAAGGGGCCAAATGATTATAATTTTCATTAACCTGCTGCTGTGGAGGGTTCGAATTCGTGCACTTCGCGATTTGATCCTGCAAGCCGTGATTCGCCGCAAGCAGCTTGTCCAGAAAGGACCAGTCTCCCGACAACTTGTCGCTCCCTCCTGCAGGAGGCGCGGCGCTTGAAGTCCCAGAACCACCTGCAGCCGCGATGATGAGCTGCTGCTGGTGGTGCTGCTGCTGCCTCAAAGGATCCAACGATGACAGGATTAGGGCAGTAGCTGCAGGGCAGGGGATGGAATTGATGGGTATGTCGGGGCTGAGCAGCTGGGGGAGATGCATGGAGGGGTTAGTGGCGGCGATGTGATCGTCGAGGAATGTGTTGGTGTAACCATTATTGTTGTCGAACAAGTTGGGGAGATTGAGGTTGTTGATCATATGCTTGTGTTGGTGGTGGTGGTGGTGGTGATGGTCTTGGAATATTGTGGTGGGAACGGCGCCGTTTGGAGGGAGAATATCGGAGGCCGGGTGGTGGCCGTGGCCGTGGACGTCGTCGTCTTGGTAGGGATGGAAGCCGGAGCGGGTGTGGACTTTCTTCTTGAACACTCTGCAGATCACCCATCCTTCTTCCTGCATTTTTTGTTCATGTTAACTATTGAAATTAAATACTACTACTACATACCACAATAATGGCTTGTATAGTTCAATCATAAAAAGTGAGATATATATATATATAGAATTGCAGATTACCTGGATTGAATCAGAGTTGATGATGATGAGGTCATCATGAAGACGATACTCGTGCATGATCCAATCGGTCTTGTGGCCGTGGGGAGCCCTGCCAGTGTAGAAAACTAGGGTTTTCCTCATCCCGATTGTTTTGGAATCTGCAGAGTGGTGAATGGCCTTGTCCCTTCCGGTAGCTTTCCAGAAACCGGCAGCAGTGGCCCGATTCGTTCGGGTACCCGTCGGGTACTTCTTGTCCTTGTGGCTGAAGAAGTACCACTCGTTTTGGGGGCCCGACCCGATCGAACATTTATCTGCATTTCATCATCATCATATTATTATTATTATTATCTCACCCTCTAAGCCTACATATTTGTTTCTTTTAAACAAAATACTACTAATAAAATGGATGATTATATTGTTCGTTAAATCTAGAGTATTTATTGGACGTTGTTTAAAGTATTTATTGACCATAATTATAAGCCTGCAAAGTTTCAACACAAAAACACTACATTGCAAAGTAGGAACATTATAATTGGAACGGACTTTGCCTGTCCAGCACCGATGAATTAATATACTCTAGTAATTATCCTTATTGTTTACTTTGCATAATAATAATAATAACCTGTAGTTAGTATTTAGGATTTTGTGCAAGCTGTGTGGTAAATTAAAATAATTATACTATAAATTCAGTACGTACTCTTCTAATTCTCATATTAGGAGTACTATTATGGAAAGAGATTATGAAGTAGGTAGTGAGAAAATTAAATTAAAGAGATATGGTTGTTATTCCCATGCAAATGCCGGCCATAACACTTCTTTTTCTCTTTCAGTTGCACTGAAATTGAAGCTAATCCACGTTCTAATTATATATATGTATGTCCCAAAAACTTTAGAGGACGACTGATGCCTCGGATCTCTAATTTGAGCTAATCCACGTACTAATTATAATATTATTGCTCCGCATCAAAGAATCCTATGCATCATCATCAATAATCTCCATCACTTTTGATTTAATTAATTAATCCTCTTATTTGCCGCGTACATTATATTGATCTATACATAATTTCCAACTATAAATTTCTTCTACGTACGTGATTCTACTTATAGTTCACATAATATTTCACCGAGAGAGATCGAAAAAACGTGAGTGTATAGGAGTGCAGTGTGTGAATATACTTCATACTTCCTCCGTTGCTTTATAATTGACACGTTGGGTGTTTTAATTTGTCACTGTTCATTGAATAACTTTGATTTGACTTTTTAACACATTATATAAGATAAAATATAGTCAAATGGGATCTTTTTCGATTCGTCTAATCGCGTAAATTTAGAATATCGAATTTTTTTTAATTAATTTTTAAATGTATGCAATTTTAGTTATTAAGGATTGAAAATATGTATTGAATTGCGTAAAATGTGGGTCCGTGGCAAATATAATTAAGGATTAAATGTATGCAATTTTAGTATTATAATTTATAGATACATTAATATATATGCATTAATCCTTATAGTAGATAAAATCCCAATTTTCTTTATGCCATCGCCGTGTCACTAATTATAACAGTTCATTTCATCATTATAATCCTAAAGGGATTTTAATGACTAAATACATAATTAGTAGAAATGTTATAATTTGAATAGGTAAAGTAACTAAATATACATAAAGATATAGAAAAACATATATACATGTTCTTCTATAAAGATATAGAACATATATATATATATACACACACATTTGCTAATCCCAAAATATATATATATATATATATATTAATATATATATATATATATATATACATGTGTTTCTAATGTTTAGTTTGTGTTGTTGTGTTGTAGGGTTTTGTTGAAAACACCAGGGAAGAAGAAGATAAAAATATGTAGTAGTAGTAGCAGCAGCAGTAGTAGTAGTAGTATATACCTTTGAGATCCCAGGGCTCGAGCTTGTTGAGATCGATCTCCCTGATAACGTCCAAGTCTATGGGCTCATAGGAAACCTTCTTCCTCAGGTAGTAGTAGAGAAGCTCCTCGTCTGTCGGATGGAACCGGAACCCTGGTGGAACCCTTACTGCTCCTGCTGCTGCAACCTCCTCCTCTCCATTTCCTCTACTGTTATTCTCCATCATTTTTCTCTATGTAATTCCACCTTTCGATCGCTTTCTTCAATTTAAATTAAATTAAATTAAAAGACCCTGCATATATACATGTAGCTTTGTGATGATCGACGAGATCCAAATTAACATATATGTGCACCTGGAATCAATTATATATAGCTTTAGCAAGTATGTTGATTATAGTGGATTCAGAGTTGAAACCGGTTATGAAATTACTAGGGTTTGGAGGTTCCATTCCAGATGATGAAACCCTAATTAATCTTGCCAGAGAAAAACAAGAAGATGAGATATCAATAACATCATCAATAATATGCATGCTTGATATTAATTTAACCTAGCTAACTACGGTATCCTCAAGAAAATAATACTTAATTGGTTTAATTCAATTCTGCCTCTACACACACTGCACACACATGAATCGTGTGTGTATAAATAGGTAAAACAAAAGTATAATGAACTTGTTGGAGGAATGAACGGAGCAAAACTGAGAGGTGTTCCATGGCGTGAGGAAGAGACAAAAGAAGCACATAAAACGAACAAGACAAGACAAAGAAAAAACTTGAATTATACGACAGAAGAATAAGAAGAAGAGGAGGAAAACATGCATACCTTAAAGTGGTTAGGTTAGGGTTTCTGGAAATGAATGCGTTGGAAGGAGGAAGATGGATCGATGGTGTTTGGGTTTCAGAAGAAGCAAAGGGCCAAACGGAAAAGACAAGCAATTAGAGAGAATTGAAGGCAATAATGGTGTTTGAGTTTCAGTTTTGCTGCCAAATTCTGCGGTGGAAGAAAGCACACATTTCGAGTCTTGTTTAAAACAAGACACCCCCCCACCCCCACCCACCCCCCCCCCCCCCAACCCCCCCCAGAGGCCTAATAAGCTACACCTCAATTATCTCCACTTTTAATTAATCAAAATATTTCACTTGTCTAACGTAAAACATGTAATACTAAATCTTTTTTCCAAAAAAATTATGATATTTAATTTAAATGTAATCACCATTGAGACCTTTCTTTTTAATGATGAAGATTTTGTTGATTAAAATTATAAGTACGTATGTGTAATATTATTCTCTCTTTAGTTAATATACTTCATCTGTCCCATTATTTCTGTCTCAAAACTTTTGGATACGCAGTCCAATACACTTATTTAACATGTTATATTTTAAACTATATATAGAAGTAAAAGTTATATAAGATATATATATTCTAAAACTATACGAAAAGACGAATCCAACAAGATCTCACTTGACTATATTTTCTTATATAACTGCAACAAAAAAGTTAGGTCAAATATACACCATGAACAGTGTAAAAAGTCAAAATGAGACATATTTAATGGGACGGAGGGAGTACTGTTTATTTTTTGTATATACTGAGTATCTCCAGACCAAATTCGGCCCAAAACTAATCCATGAGAGTTTGGTGAGCATCGAAGTGTTGTCTCTCCCAAAGCAAAATTTTGTATACACAAAAGATTGAACATGAAACATTTGCTTAATCTGCAAGAGCTCCATATTATAAAATTATATATCAGATAAAATATTCTAATAATTGCAATAAAACTATGACCTATTAGGGTTATTAATTAATTAACGAGTCAAGCTCAACAAAATTTTCAATTTAAATTGAGCTCGTAATGAACCAACTCAAATTAGGTCAATAAATAAAGGAAAATTACCTGCATGCAGTCTAATTAATTGGTAGGATCGTCAATTCTCCATTTGCATTAATTATTTGTTCCATGATCCTATAAATAAAGAGGATTAATTTGCTACTCTCAAACAACCCTAAAGACTTGATGTTGCATGTAACTATCTATTTGATTGATAACCCTAGAATGTATTTTGGCATGCCGGTACTAATTTAAAATTTTATCTTTTCTTTCTAAATATACATTAATTTAATCGAATTCGATAACTCTAAATACTTTAATGTGTGTATAATTCCTTTGACTAGCTTGACTAAACACCCATTAATAATTAAATAGTACTTATGCAAGCAAATTAAAACAACGACTGATGATATAATGACAAAAGAAAGAATGGGAAATGTTAGTGGGAGGGGAGACCCAAAGTAACAAATTTCCCAAAATTCGCCCCTTTTATGTCATCAATTATTTTATATAAACAACACAACAATATTCAGTAGCTAGCAGAGAGCAATTTTGGAACCCCCCCAGGCATCAGTTATTTGTATCTTTATTTTTATTATAACTCGCACAAAAACAAAAATAAATTTATAATATAATTATTTGCGCGTGCATACGCACTGTATTGGTCAGAGTCAAGAATAAATCAGGAATTCTTTCATTCCCTTTACCACGAATTCAACATACTTACATACTAATTTAATTAAATGTCTCTTATGTGTCTGCGTATATATATCAGCTTAATTTTTGTGTTGTACAAAAATAAAAATAAAAAAATAAAAGGTTAAAAATTCATAGGACATGGTCATGTATGTCTTATATATGCATACAACTCTTAAGGGTCTGTTCTGCACGCAGCTTTGGGAGCTTTTGGTAGCTTTAGCTTTTATTTTAAAACAAAAGCCCCGTTCTGCACACTAGCTTTTAGGAGCTTATGGGAGCTTTTGGAAGCTTCTTTTTAGAAGCTACTTGTAGTAGCTTTAAAAAATAAGCTCCTAGCTTATTGTTGAACAATTACAATTTTATCTCAATAACCAACTCACTACCCAATAGTCTACATAAATGTTTGTCTTTTTATGTCATTTCATACATTTTTTGACAGCTACAGCTAGTTGTACAGAACACTTAAATAAAACTAACAGCTACAGCTCCCTACAGCTCCAGCTCGCAGCTACAGCTCTGCGTGCAGAACAGACCCTTAGTCGATAGCTAGTTTACTGTGAATTGTGATTGCAAAAAACTGTTTTGGGAGAGGCATCCTTAATTGCCCTTGCAGATCTTCGAGGGATTAGTCTTGTGCCCAATATTGCTTGGGGATACCCTGGTATTTACCTAAAAACAACGAGATATATTAAAATATGTATATGAATATCTATATAAAGAAAATTAGTGTTAGACTTGAAATAAGTGACATTTCAAAATATTTTAATATATAGGGACACGTGAGATAGGAATTGAATAATTAATTAAAAGGGTAGTCAAAATCCGGAAAGTGTGCAGTACGCGGAGGCAATGCATTTGCACTAATAATAATATTTTTATTGTAAATTGATTGGATGACTACGTGGATTAATCCTGTCTTATTTAGGAATTTAGTTTAGCTAGTACTATATTTAATATTTTCATTATAAATATATTTAATTTGTGTTTATAAGTGGTATTTAATTTTGCGTATACCGGCAGGGGCGGACCTAACAAGGGGCCTGGTGGGGCCCAGGCCCCCCAATTTTTTTTTTTTTTTTAATATAGTTATTTCACTTTTTTAAGATAAAAAATTTTCTTTGACCTAAATTCTCATGAATCATTCTCAAACTTTCTCTCATTTCTTGTAAATCTTCATTTATAAAATTCTATTTCCCATTCTAAAAATTATCCACTATGATTTAGGGATGGAAATAGGATAGAATATCCGATATACACTAGGGTATGACGTATTTTAGGCTCGGTCTATTTACAAGTCTTTTGAAAAAGCATATTTAACCAAACATGCTTATGTTAGAGGTTATAAAAAAATCTATTAAGCCTATCAGACCGAGCTATTTGAAATTATTATATTAATTTAGTTTATAATTTATTAAATATACTTATCAATATTATTATATATTGTATATTTAATATTTAAATATATATAATAAAATTTAAAAAAATGTAGTGATATGCTTAAATAAGCTATTAAAAAATTTAAAACCTGACATATTTGAATAAATTGGCATATCAAAGTTGATAGGCTAGACTCGAACCCTATAAAACCAAATAAGTTGTTCAAGTCTAGTCATAACTTATTTTCAATGATTTGGGTCCGCCTCTGATACCGGTATTTAATTTGATGAGTTATAAGTTGGTGATCACCCAATCATTATAAATTCCAATTTTATTTCATTAACTAATTAATTTCAGACTCAATTGGATTCCTACGTTAACTCTTTCTAGTAGTGGAGATGGGGACTTACCCTAGTGGTCAAGTCCCCCAACTCTCGACCTATAGATTGGGGGTTCGATTTCCTATCCAGACTTCCTACCCCTCTCCTTTATTCCCTTTACTTTGCAATTCATGTGGCTTGAACTTCCACACACATGAATTTCCTAACTTGTATAGGTTGTTAAGGGAAAAAAAAAAAAAAAAAAAAAACTCTTCCTTGTAGTAACATTTGTGCCACTTGCTAAAAAACACAAGTATAATGTATATATGTACCCATTAATTATACTCCCTCTGTCCCATTTAACTTATCTTGTTTGACTTATGTACACAATTCAATGCACTTTTTCAATCGTTAATATCTCAAAGTATATAAAATAAAAAATTATGTAAAATATATATTAAAAACTACATGATCATACGATTCTAACAAGATCCAACTCGACTATTTTTCTCCAAATATATACTTGCAAGAAAATGAGTCAAAGCTGAACAATGAACAATGTCAAAAAGTCAAACCAGACACATTAACTGGGACGGAGGGAGTATTAATTATCGGTCTCTAGCTACATTTAATCCACCCCCAAATAATAATCTCTTACTCCCTCCGTCCCACTAAATGTGTCTCATTTTGACTTTTGACATTTTTCATTGATCAACATTGACTTAATGTTATCGCAATTATATAAGAACAAAATATAGTCAAGTTTGGTCTTATTAGAATCGTCTAACTATGTAGTTTTAGAATATATATATATATATATATATATATATCTTATAGTATAATTTTTACTTATACCGATCTTAAGTTATTAATTGTTAAAAAAATGCATTGGATAGAGTATTCAAAAGTTTTGAGACATAAATAATGGGACGGGTGAATATTTGTTTTCCCTTCCTGTTTCCATTTCTTTTTTTAATTTAATTTGACGCCCTATCAAAATAATTATCTTCCTTTGATCATGCTTTAGTTTAGATTAATGTAGTAATGTAAACAAATACCCATATTCGGCCATTTTAATTTTAAAAAGTAAAAATAAAATAGACTATGGAATGGAGTACATATGATAGTGCCGTCGCCTTCACGAACACTTTAATAATTTCCAACATTTATTTATTTAGATTATATTATATGGTAGTACTAGTATTAATAATGAATGCAATAAATGAAGGAAGAATCAAATGCTTGCATCACAATCAGTGACAGACTATACTACAAGAAGTTCATGGGATGAGTGAAAATGCTGCAGGTCAATTGAGGCTTCTATTCTCTGACAATCTGATTTTTTTACCTTAAATTTCTTCTATTCCATCCCTTGCATACTTACCAATAAGATCATAATGGATTATTTAATTAATTTCCCCTGCTCGTTAATATCAACTTGAATTATACTTTAATTACTCATCAGACTTTCAAGATTCAAAAGGTTCATTTTCAGGGCCATTGAGATAGGGGTGTCAATTTCAGGTTTCGGGTCGTATTCGTGTCGGATTGATCAGGCTGTATAATATTTCAGGTCGTGTTTCAGGTCGACCTGATTTGGGAAAAAAAAACCCAAAATGACTAAACCCAAACCTGAAATTGTGTCGTTCGGGTTCGTTTTTCCGGGTTATAGGCAAAATTGACAAAATTTAAGGTTCAGGGTCGTGTTCGTGTCAGGTTGAGCAGGTGGAATAATATTTCAGGTCGGGTTTCGGGTCGACCTTATTTGAAAAAAACCCAAAATGACTAAACCCAAACCTGAAATTTTTCGTGTCGGTCGGGTTCATTTTTTTGGATTCGTATCCAAATTGACACCCCTACATTGAGATATTTGGGTACACGTGTATTCATGACTTTATGCACCCTACCTACACATAAGCACAAATATATACTCCCTCCGGATAAATTGAAACGTTGGGAAATTTGGTATTATTCACACATTCGCTTTGATTTAACGTTTTATCATAGTTACACAAGTTAAAATATAGCCAAGTCGGATCTTGTTAGATTCGTCTCGTCGAGTAGTTTTTAAATATCCAACTTTTAGAATTTTTACTTGTAACGAATTTGAGTTATTAGTGATTTAAAATGTGTCTTGGACTGCGTGAACTGTGGGTCCGTTTCAATTTTTGAAAACGGATGAAGTACATATATACATGTATATATATAATTTCATTTTCTGATCGACTTCTTTGAATTTACTTCACTTCCATTAATGAAATTCTCAAAATATAATTGATAATTAATTGAATTACGCAACAGTGACAGCAGAAAAACAGCGGAAGAGCCAAATAAATATATACTATAAATTAACAAGAAAAAAAAAAAGAAATATGGAAATTAGAGATGGAAGCACATACATTAACATTTGAGGTGTAGAAAATTTGAATATATAATAATATGTTTGGTAATCCCAAATCCCATGCATTATATTTGGCCATAAAACTTTTTCTCTTTATTTGCACTGAAATTGACTATAATATAATATTGCTCAACATCAAAGAGAATCCAATGATCATCGCTAACTCAATCAGTTTTTAATAAATTAATTAATCCACTTGTTTAGCATATGATAATATTATAGATGATACATAATTTCCAACTATTATATATATATATATATATATATAATTCTAATCATAACTCACGTAGTATAATAAATTTATCATCTGCAAAAAGGTAAAAGAAAAATATTCGCTATACATACGCAGTAACATATATAGTTCATTTTTAAAGACATGAAATGAAAATACGGGAACGGTTTATAGGCTGAATGAAGCAGTTTTCAGCCTGGGCTGAATGATAAATTTTAGTTATGTATGTGCTAACTTTTGTGTTGTGATTTTTATTACCATATTAAATGAGATTTGATAAGTAAGGTATTTTTATATTTCCTATTTTATTTTCCAGTAACATTTACTACCCTCATCTTAATATTTTTGCTACGGATCCACCTACATGCAAATACACATTTTAACGGTTAATAACTTAAATTTTGTGTGCAATAAAAAATTATAAAAATTTGATATTCTAAAACTACAAGATTAAACGAATTTAACAAGATCTCACTTGACCAACAGTGAATAATGCTAAAAAGTCAAATGTGACGAAACGAGACGAAGGAATTATATTTTTATATTTCACATTAAATGGTAGCATTTAGCACAGACAACAAATCAAGTTATCACATACATTGAATCAAATTAGCACATTTAAAACAAATGTTATCACGAAACAAGGCTAGAACTGTCGTGGATTTCACACTCCAAGCATATGATACCAGTAACTTGTTGATTTTTAATATTGTCATTAATAAATGGCATGTGCAGTATTATTATTTGGAAAGTCAATAATTATGATTTTCTTATTATTGGTATTTATTATTATTTCCAAATGAGGATAGAAGCATAGTATCACCTTAACAAAAATAACACTTCCTCATTTTGGAATATGAATATAACGAAACACACTTATCATCCAATGTACTGGAATCTAGCACATTCTGCATGCGCTGAAACTGGTTCATTCAGCCTATAAACCATTCCCTGAAAATACAACACTGAACTTTTTCCCTAAAAGGTGACGTATAAAATATTTCCAAATGGAATTTCTACACAGAATATTTCCAAATGGAAAAATAGTTGTACAGTATATAATAACACTGAATTTTTTTCCCTAAAAGGTGACGTATAAAAGTCGTTTTTGCTGTATATGGCATCATGTATGACAAAATTATGCCTCCCATTTTATTTTAGTATATCAATAAATAGTCTAGTTTATGTTTATGTGAGGGTGTTATAAAACAATTTGATACTTATGTAGTTGATGACAAAAGAGAGAATGGAAAATGTTTGTGGGAGGGGAGACCCAACATAACAAATTCCCCTAATTAATTCGACCTTTAGCTTCTATATATATGTCATCAATCTGTCAATTCTATCTGCAATCCACTAACTACAAATTGATCAATTTCAATGAGAATTTATTTTGGGATCGATAGATTATATAAGTCGATCCCTTACTAATTTATATGGTGCTTAGCTTCTTCAAAATATCTTCCCTTACTAATTTCCATTTCTTTTTAAATATCGACCCTTAGCTTGTAAAATAGCAGTATAGTAAATATCTTCAAATCCATGAACATTTAATTGCTTAATTAGATTAATGTAAATATAATGCATTACTAAACAAATAGTACAATACCCATATGATATATATTGTGCCGTCGCCTTGACGAACACTTTCAAGCATTAATTTTTATATACTTCATAGTAGTATATGGACGGTACTATTAATAATGATTGTAATAAACAAATTAAATGGTAGCTCGCCATGACAATCAGTGACAGATTATCGAGTACTATACAATATGGTGGGGATGAGTGAAAATGCTGCAGGTTAATTCAAGCTTCTATTCTCTGACAATTTATTTTTTTAACCTTAAATTTCTTCTATTCCTGTTTGCTTCCATACTCGATAACATCATCATGGATTATTTAATTTACCCAATATCAACTACTGTAAACAGTAATACACTAATAATAATAATAATATTAGCTCGTCCATCCATAAAATAAATAAATGAATAAACTATCCTAACTTTCTCTTTCATTACATATATATGTTACCCTTTAGTAAAAGGTAATACTACCTCCGTCTCACTTTGATTGTCACGTTTGACTTTTTGTCACTATTCACTGTTTAAGTTTAATTCGTATTTTTATCATAGTTATGTAAGAAAAAATATAGTCAAATGAGATCTTGTTAGATTCGTCTAATCTTATAGTTTTAGAATATTAAATTTTTATAATTTTTTATTATACATAATTTAAGTTATTAACCGTTAAAAATTGTGTATCGACATACGTGTCAGGTGGGTCCGTAGCGATTATAATGAGACGGAGGTAGTAGTACTTTTTAATTAGAATAAAGAGCAAAAAAAAATTAATAAATAATCTATTTTTTAAACTCTAATCAAATAGAAGTACATTTTCTAAAATAGTGTTTCAAATGAAAAATTAGTCAGAATTTCAAAACTAAAAAGGACTGTTTTCAGGGGCCATTGAGATATTTGGGGATATATCCATGACTTTATGTACCCTATAGGCACACATTTCTATATGCTGTATCTAACCTGATTTCACAAAACTGGATCCATATTTAATTTGGTGTGAAATTGAAATATCTGAGATGTTGAGTATTTTATTTATAGAATTAAAAATAATAATAAAACAAAAGAAAATATTAATTGAACAAATATTTCAAAATAACTATTAAAAAAATTTAGAAAAATGGAAAAAGGGAAATAAGTTATGTAGATATTCAAATACTATATCCTGGTTTTATGTGCTAGTGGCCACTGGGTGATCTCGAGAGGTCTGATGAGGACTGGCGATCCTGAGATTAAGATTCTCAATTGAATGAAAATTTTAAATTTTGCTCTGGATGATCCTCTGAATAACTAAAATGAATGATGTACCTCATAATTATATCAATTCGTCTGTAATAGTAGTATATAGTAAATAATACTACTAATATAAATATAATACACTTGGTTCACTAATATCCAAGTACTAGAGGTAATAAGATGACTGCAAGCATCATTAGTCGAAAATCGGAAGCTTCTGATCTACTTTAATTTGTACTCCTAGTATTTTATTTCACTTCCACTAATTAAATTTTCATGAATTTAGTGATCTGATATTGATACATGCACCACACAAATTAACAAGAAGAGAAATATGTATTTCGAGATGGAAACATTGAGCTTAAGAAATCTGAATTGTCACTAATGTTTTTTCTTAGAGAGCCCTTTATTGAGATGGAAACATTGAACTAGTTTAATTATTGATCTGCCCCACTCTAATATTTTTTTTTCCAATTAAAATAAATGCAAGGCTTATCCAAGAGACCAAGACTCGCAATATTTGTGAATTTGCCACATTTGGGACTAAAGTACATGCAATTTCCTACCCTAATATGTCCACCACAATAATAATAATAATAACATACACATTTTAAATACACAAATACTTGAAAACGCCAATACTAGCAAGTATTTGAACCACCCTAACCACTGTAAGAGAGATTTTATTTGGGAAAGAAGAAAAAAAGACCTGTAACAAACAACTAAAGCCAATGCAACTCTTAAAAAGGTACCCCAAATATCAACACAAACTCATCCAACAAATCACTCACAACTTCAAGTACACAGACCAACATAAAAAAAATCCCTCAATGACTTAAGAAGCCTCTACACCATTGTCAATTCCTTCGCCAACAGCAGAGTCCGACGGGACTTCCGATGTTGCCCCAGATAATACTTCACCTGGAGGTGGGTGATCGAATTTGCAGGTTGGCCCATATTTGCACGTTCCTGTTTTCATATAGAATGGGCAGTGTATGGCACCCTACAACCACAGTTGACAAAATATCTTGAATTCGACAAAACATGTTTCGTATACATATTATTATGGCAGTGAAAATGTTGTAGATGAATTCAAGTTATTGTCGAGGGTTTGGAAGATACCTCTCTCCTTGGCAGACCAGCTAGGGTTAGTTTCAGATTTTGCTGTTGAGAATCTTTAGTTAAGGTTATGGCTGATGTACGATCCATGGGGTGGTGAAACCTACAGGTCTCCCCGAATTTGCATAATCCAGTTTTCATGTAGTACTACAAAACAGATCATTAAATGATAATATCAATATAGTTGGAATAGAACAAGAAGGGGACTCTCAAGGGCTAATAAAAAGGGGGAAAGTGGTCCGCAAGATTTAAAAGATAAATTGCATCAGCAGACCCTTCAGGAAAACATATGTATATAGATCAGAAAGTCAAAATATTATAAGTAAATAGTCGGAGCTGAAATGTCTTCAAGATAAAGACACCCAGCGCAGACAACCAATCACACAACTTTAGTGCAAAATATATATTACGCACATCACATTCAGTATGTCCAGGTCGTTGAGGGTAAATAGTTGGTCCCATTCCAAGCTGCACAGCAAATAATGGCAACCATTAGAACAATTTCAAAGAAGCTCCACGTCTATCTATTGCATAATTAAAACTCACGACATCGAAAGCAACAGTTGCATTTATAAGTCATCGTATGAGTTTATCAGAGAAAAATACATGCATGCATGGGGAAGGGTAAAAGAAATAACCATGACACAATCTACTGCTTGTTTGGTATAAAAGTTTGGATTCAAATATTTCCAAAGCTATATTTGTATAAATGTATAATGGATTACCGTACTTTTTTTGGATAAATGTCTAATTGATTGATATGTGGGATGTGGTATTATTATTAAATAAAACAGAGGTGAAACCCCCTTACTCAAATCCAATTCCAATTCCAATTCCCTACTTGAACCACACGCCCCCCTTAGACTTGAAGACAACGTTGCAGCATAAAGCATATAAAATAGGACATAATCTCAATATACCGTTGCCTGAGCAATCCTGGGATCAAAAGTTGACAGTAGAGATGCTGCAGAAGCAACACCGAGATTGAAGGGTGTGGAGGCAGAGGATAAAAGGGAAGGAACAATAGCAGCTGTTGATGGATCATATGCTGCATTAAATTACATAGGTTATCATCCCATACTAGGCAACAATAAGAAAACTGAACCACTGGCCAAGTTAAATTGGTCAAACATACCAATTCTGTTAGGATGGCTGTAGCGGCAAGCCGCCCCATACTTACAGCTGTATAATAAAAGAAAATATACATATTAGAACAGGTCTGGTGGACACAGCAATGTATCTTCAGAGATCGCAAGGCAGAATCAAAGCAAGAATTACTACTATGACAGGATCCACAATGCACCAACCTGCCAGTTTTTAGATAGAACGGACAATCTTCTATACCCTATCAGAGGTAGCAAGTGTAAATATTACTAGGCCAAAGAACAAATTCTGGTTTACCCAAAAGATATAATAAAATTATGTTATTGAATATATACCGGTCGGATTGGAAGGCCTTTGCTGTTGTGCAACATTGCTGGAGTAAAATCTAGCTGACCAGGAGTTCCCACTCTGTTCTGCATTCCACTGCCATTTTCTGTTCCAGCTGTCGGTATTGGTAGACCTCTCGGATGGTGAAATTTGCAGGTCGCACCAAATTTACATTGTCCAGTCTTCATATAGAACTGCTCACATCAAGTCAAGTTAAATTCCACACCAGGACAATGTCAAAACACTGCCATCAGTAGGTTTCTCACCGCGCATGGAGGCTCTGATGGCCTCTCAGGTAAGACAGAGCCATCACCGTTCTCAGTGGAACCCTATATCAGTCAACAAAGCAGTTGAAAAACGACTAAAGAAATAGATTAATGTACAGGAAATAGTAACAAGAACCCAACCAGGAGTGTTCTCTCTCTTGGGTGGTTGAATTTGCACCGAATACCGAATTTGCATCTTTGAGTTTTCAGAAAGAACTGTTACAATCAACAACACCACAGGTTGTCATTCAAGAGTCAATTAATTCTAGAAATGAGTGCAAATTCAGAATCAGCTTACAGGACAATCTGGCTCTCCAGGTCTCTCAGGGAGGTATTCGCTTGGTAAAACTGGGACCTAAAAGAAACAATGCAAAAACATGCCAAAGACATTATGATGATGAACTAGATGTCTCAACGTTTTCCCCAGCACAAACAAATGTGGAGAGGAGAATTTTTCAGCGAAAAACTGTTTAGCTAAATGGCAGCAAGATTTATGTGAAGAAACCTGTAAAGCATCATATTAGGAACAATACTACTAAACTGCCACATTAAACTAAATTAAAGATGTAAAAAAGGTAATAGGGGCATTGGCTGAATAATAATTGAAGTCATAAACATGAATAACTCAAAGGTTCAACCAGCCACACAAAATTTAAGAGGAGGGATATGCTGGAGTAAATAATGGGGAAAAATGGGCATGAAAGCGTATGATACATAAACAGCATAGCTTCCAAGAGAATATTCCTCAACATAGAGAAAACGTCATGCTGACTGAGATTTTGACAATAAATTTCACCATTACCCAAACCCATATGTTAGAAAGAAATGACTAACAGCAAATTAATCTTACAAAAATAACAGTTTTATTTAAAGATGAAAAATATTACCTAAAACAATCTATATGCGATGCAGGCACCTTACACAGCATGCATTATTTTTAAATAAATGGATGAGTTAATTATTCACATCTTTTGGTTCAAAATGAACTTGTCAACAAGATAGAAAACATATAGATTCTAAAAGTACATATATTTTATAGTATTGGTTCAAGCATATTATAGTTCAATATAAAAAGGCAAGCTACTATTGGCGGTTATGACATGGTAAAATAACTTTTTCTCCTTCGTAAACCAACTTTAATATAGAAATATTACATACAACATAACATAAGTATTAAAAAATGATAGTAGAAAGATCACCTCTTTCCAATCTGGGAGTCCCCCTTCTGGAACCCAAATAGGATGATCAAAGATGCAGCTATCTCCAAATTTACATGTTCTTGTTTGCATATAATAAGCGCAATCCTTCTCTCCCGGTCTCTGGGGATAAATGGGCAAATGGCTCGTATTCTCATATCTAGGGCGCTTGGCTAAATGGTTTGTTGAATACCAAGTGTCAGAATGCCCGATTGAGTAATCGGCATTCAAAAGAGTCGGATGATAAAGCGCTATATAAATAGTATGCACATATAAAGAAAGAAATTACATGGAAAGCAAACCCATTTAAATATTAGAATATAATAGGGATATAATTTGTCAAAAATATTGAAAGCAAAAACCCATTTAAATTAGTAAATACTATATTAAATAAAAGCTTGAAACCTCCATTTGCATTAGCTTTCATACACATATATATAATCCGCAAAAAAGTATAACTCAACAAAATATTTAATAGTAAATAGTAACATGACTTAGATAATAGATGTGCATAACACGCAATAGATATGCCCTAAACAACTACTTCAAGTGGGAGTACTTCACAAGCAAACACATGTTTTTGCGCGTGTATTCTTATATATATACTAAAAGCAATACTGAATTTCCATTCTCCAAACAAAGAAGTATAGCATCATGAGACACATAACAACTCCGTAATAATAATAATAATAATAATAATAATAATAATAATAATAATAATAATAAATAAAGGCAGCATGAAGCATCTTCCATCGTACTGGCATACAATGTTCATACCAACACTTCATAAAACTATAGGTCTACTAGGTCAATTGATGGTTCTTGCAAGTTCAGATTTATAATTTATGACCAAGAACTTCAAATACTAATATGAATTTAGATCAAGCCAATCTCCTATGCTGTTGACTATTCTAATAAACCATCAAGAGATATATAAAATTAAATTAAATTGCTTTATCCCCATGCCAAATTAGATTGCTTTATTCCACATGCCAAATTAATTAAAGTTGAGAGATTTTTCACCATTTTCACTTTTCAAAGTTAATTAAATTGCTTTATTCCCCACGCCAAATTAATCAATTTGATCGTCATAGTTGCAAGAATTTGGCAATCATTTTCAACTTTGAGCTTCAATGGACAAATGTTTGAATGAGCCCAAGCTCTCAGAGAAAAAGCTTATCCATAAACCCAGGTTGTGATCAAGCATGCTTGGGCTAGATGGGTACAGAGTTTTCCACGAATGTCATACATTATCAGTAACCAAATGTTACTAATATTACCTATTGACCTAAGAACAAGCCCATTGATGCAAAAGGCTCTCCAGACTCTACCCACTTGACAACTTCAACGCACGATTATCAAGAACATCCACCCACGCCTTCAAGATCAAAAAAGTCCCACAATCACGCGTAATTCGCGTCACTATTACCCATCAGCATTGAACATCATCACAATAATGGAGAACACACAATAAACAAGAAAACGCCAGTTCGTAACGAAAATAGCACTAAAATCACCCAAAAAATAAAAATGAAGTCTTTAAAAAAATAAAAAAATAAAAAAGCAACAAAAATTGCTTACATTCGGACGAACGTTTCAAATCGGCGTAAGCGGAGGCAACGGAAGCAGTCGCAGATCCTACATCGACCCCTGGGGGTGCATAAGAATGTGTGGGAGTGGTGACGGATACACCGGGAACCCTAGGAGAGTACCTCTCGTGATTGTAAAGCATTGAAGAGGGAATCTCAGCGGGGTCGGCGCCGAAGTACCAAGAAGGAGCTGCGCGGATTGAAGCGCCAGCAAGAACGACGGCGTCGGAGATAGATCGGGAGCTGTAGTGGGAGGAGGAGGCGGCGGCGGCGGAGGCGGTGGCGGGGTAAGTTATGGGGTGGTTGTAGCCGTAAAGGGTTTGTTTCCCCATTGAAGCACGCTTTCCTTGACGGTGGTAAAAAGGCATGGAAGCCCTAACTCTATTAAAAGCGTGGTTCGAGCTAATGCGATATTATTATTTTTTTGTTGGTATTTGGCACCAAAAGTGAGTGGTGAAAATACGTATACTGCAAAGTGCAAACTCAACTGTTTAAAGATACTACGGCCAGTAACGAATAATAATATCAGTAATTGTTATTTCTAAGTACTGTTTTTTTTTACCTTTCGATCAGCTGATAAGATTAGAGCATGTTTGGGAATTAGCTGTTAGTTGTTAATTGATTATGTGAGTAATTTGATTAATAAATTAGTTAAAATTAGTTGTTTGACAGTTTTGGTGCAATTTTTTTGTGAATAAGCTAATTCTAAAATGCTGCTATTTGTATCGGTTTCAAAAAGAGCTGATTGAACAATATTTTAAGTCATTTTGTCTTTTTGAATAAGCTAATTTATCTTAGGGCATGTTTGTTTTGGCTTGTGAAAAAAAGGAGAAGTCAGTAGAATAAGGAGAAGGAGGGAGAGAATTCAAAAGCAAAAGCAGATCAAATAATTGTTTAGATGGATATTATTAAAGTTTCTTTTCAACGGAAATATGTTTGGATGAATTGTATGTAGAAGGACTTTTAATATATTAAAATTACTAAAATTGACATAATTAAATATTATAAAGATATTTATAATTAATTTTATTTCCTTTTTAAATAGCGTTATTTTATATTTTTATTACTAAATGACTTCTCCTTTTAAAAGAAGTAACTCTCTACCTACTTTGAAAAAAAAGTAGAATTTTAACTTTTGCTTCTCCTTTTATTTAAAAAAAGAAGTCAAAACAAACAGCTAAAAAAATTCAAAATGACTTTTGGGAGAAGCAAAAGTCAAAGGAGAAAAATTAAGTCAAAACAAACAAGCTCTTAAATTGAATAGAATAAGCTAAATTCGTTTAGCTTATTTGCCAAACAACGCATTCTGTATGACTACTATAGTTAACCATTAAAGTCCATAATCCTTAAAATACACATTGTTAATTTATTTTGTTTAAAAAACTACTTTAATTTCAGACATTTTTTCATGTCTAAACATTAAAATACACATCAACCAGTGAGTGATTTTTTTTTTTCACATTACACCTTATTTTTTAAACATTAAAATGCACATCAACCAGTGAGTGATTTTTTTTTTTTCACATCCTCGGCCTCATTTACAAATCTGGTATATATCTTTTTTAGGAATTTTTAGTGTTTCAAAAACTAAACGCACAGTTGATTCTGAAACGAAGCTCAAGTTATCCCAATGAACAAAGATTGGCAATGAAAAGGTGTATTGAATAAAAAGATCATAAAATTCAATCTAAATTAAATTATAAGCCATTTAACATAACCTTACTGGAGAATACTGTGCACAAAATGAAAATTTTGGGGGAAAGAGCAGAATACTGCACAAAATGTTCCCCAGACCCCATATAATATACGAACCTTTGTCAGGGTTCATGTGACCGGTCCGGGTGAATGGCCCGTTGTCAAACCAAATATCCTTGATAATGGAACTTTCACTTTACGAGCAAGTTATTTATAAAGGAAGTGAAAAACCAAAAAAACAAATCAGAAAAAAATATACTATATCACAGGCGATTTAGTGTCAGGATCCTCTACTTCACAAGACAAATAATAGTAATACAAAAGTGCAGGTTGCAGGTTTCATATACACATCATTGATTGACATTCATCAACACAAGAATAAAATAAACTCTTAAACCTTGTGCCGAGACAAGGATTCTGTTTCTCGCTGCAGGCACGCACGTCCTTGTTTTCATCTCTCTGGTCTGCCACTGTTTGTTGTTATCCAAAAGCCACACCGAGCTAGATATATAATGAGAGAGAGAGAGAGAGAGAGAGAGAGAGAGAGAGAGAGAGATATGTCACTTGTGCTTCTCCCAAATGATGGAATGACTCTGATATGTTTTATATTAAAGAGTCGAGATATGAGTAGTTTCTGCACCGGTTGTATTGAAGGAGGCTGCCATACGTACGATCCCATACCCCAATGAAGAGGGAATCTGTGTCAGGGCTGAAGGAGATGCCCGAGATCTCTCCAAAGAAGTCAATCTCTTGTTCCTTTTCATAGCCATTCTTCACGTCGTACACATGAACAAAATCAGCAGGTTCAGCCATGGCCATGAACTGCCCGTCGGATGTGAAGCGGATGGAGCGGATTGCACCCAGATTTCCTTTCAGTACAGCAACAGATTCTGACAGTTTCCGCGCATCCCATACTCGGCAAGTTTTGTCCTGGTTCCCAGTGGCAAAGGTGTAGCCATTTGGATGCCATGCTGAAGCGAAAGAATAATCCAGGTGTCCATGTAGAGGCTGAATGGTCTACAAATAAAAAGGATGAAAACTAAATCATTCAGAAAAACAAATATATTCCTCACTCAATACGTGACCTTATAATTCATTAATTCTAGTAAAAGAAAATTGGTACCTTGCCAGTCTGTGAATCGACTAACATTCCATCAGGGTTGTCCCCAACAATAGCAAGGATTTTGCCATCAGGACTCAGTGAGGTATGCTGTTAATAAACCAATCAACAAAAGACATTGGCATAGTCACATTTATTGGCCAGGAGGGTGTGAGTAACAAACAAAAAATATCCTTCCCATTCCTTTCCTTTCTGCAAAATAGGGAAGGATTTCCTCTCATTTCCCTCAATAAAAACGACCTCAAAGGAAGGCCATGACTAATGACAAAGTAAGTATATGCCTGCTGATGGTAAGCTATGTTTTGTAACAAACATAATAAAAACTAATAAAAGGGCACATATTCACATGAAAAGCACACAGGCATCAACATTTACACATTCAAAAAAATAAATAAATAAATAAATCTGTTAATCTCAGTTTGCAAGCATATGCAAGAAATCACCAAGCTTCAATACTTACATTTACAGGCCATGGGTAAGAAAAATGCCTCACAAGCTGAAATCTCTCCATGTCGAAATCCCGCACACCACAATCATTATTTGAAGCTGTGAAATGAATAGAACCACTGAGTGGTTCAAAACTAGTCAGTTCCAGGTTTATGCACATATATCAATGGAAGCATACAATTTTGCCACCCTTGAAATGTCATGTAACTTTCTACAATTTGATAATATATTTATTTTATACAGAAAAACTTCTAACAAATGTTATGCATTTACATGAAAGTTATAACCAGTCAACCATGTGATAAAAAAATTTAAAAAATACAAAAAATACTGTACAAGTTTCACATTTTAAAGAAAAGAAAAGAAAAAAAACACATACATAACAGGCCAGAGAGATACTTATAGATTAAAAAGAAAATTAATGTATCAAAAAAAAAACTGACAGATTATAGTAACTAAGTAGGCATGTCTCAATTATTGGCTAATCAGTAGTTTCCCCGTGGGCACCCGAATGGCCTCATAAAACCGTTGGATAATTCACAAAGATATCAAATTAGAGCTTGCAAGAAATATCACAAACTATTCTGCTGTCATACTTCAGTTCACTAAACTTTTTATTTAGAAATCTGTTATTGAAATTTGAAAATAGAATATTTTGTCCCCACTGCACTGCCATAAACATTAACAATTCACTGCAACAATACATGTCGAATGTCATTTTCTTGTAACTTAAACAAAATTGAATCTAATATGTCTGAAACTTACATACGGAAAGTGAATTTTGTTATAGTTAACATGTAGATTAACAGAGAAAACAAAAATTTCTCATTTCAAAAGTCTGGTGACAAATTTCTAAATAGTTCTATCTGTTGAACAGAAATTTTTTACGTGTTTACACTATCATTCTATGGCGTTTTTTAAAGTTACTTTCAAAACTATAGTTTAAATTAAAAAATGAGGCATAATCATGGGCTCATTTAACAGCTCAAGCAAATCTCAGAGGCTCCTGAAAGGAGGAAGATAAAATTCCACAGTACATAAGGTGGCACCATATCTGGTTTTGTTAGAGAGAAACAGGAAAGGAACGGGTAATGGTAATATTGATAATTGAGACAGACATTTGAGGGTCACCTTGGGCTATCATAGATCTCAATTGCATTTGTAATAGCATTATCGTCATACGTTGTCCTTGTACAAAAGTTAACACCAGGTCGATCTAGATTCTGCATATAACAAGGAATGCTACACTCAGCAACAAGCAAGAGAAAATAAAGTTTCTCATAGAAGGATGGGCAGCCTTCATTCTCGTCTGTACATTCCACGACAGAATCAATCAATAGAAGACAATTTAAATCACTGTTCCAGTTATGTCAAAAGGTCCATATGTATTACAAAAAACATTATCACAAATTTTATGAACATCATCTCAGGAGATGCCAAACCAGACGTGGTTTTTATGTTTTGTTTACTATGATGATAGAGAAGTACCTTGCAAATAAGTTCCCCTTGGAATCCCCCAGCAATCAACAGATTATCACGGACCACCAGTGTACTTACTTGTGTCTGTGTAAATCCCTCCAGTAAACTTCCTGGATGTTTCTGTAAAAAGAGATGGATAACATCAGACACCTTAATATATTTAACTTAAATGCCTCAACCATACAATAGACGCACCTCAGTTGGAGCAACATGACCCGAAACATTAAGAACCTCAGTTTTCTTGCAATTCAATGAAGACCAATGAATTATTGAATAATGAGACATGAGGTAAACATCATGTTTTGATGTTGACCAAACCAGATTCCTCAACTGCAATGACAGACACCAAGTTTGAAAGAAAACTTCATCAACAAACATAATACAGAATGGTAAGTAATAAAGTTAAATCATTGTTAAAGGTATTATAATCAAAATGGGACATCTTCCTTAACCTGAAAATGAAGAATTGTAGACTTTACTGATCTCGTGTTTTGCCAAAACTCATAATACATTCCACCTTTCCGTGTTACCTTGCATTCCTAATAAACTCAGAAAGAAATTTTAGACCATCATTACATCAACGAACATCTTCAAAACTAAATTAACTTTATTTGCATCCATTACAGAGCCAAATTTACCTTCTCAGAGCTCTCTCCAGATTGAGGAATATTCTCATAATTCTTATACTGTTCTAATCTAGTCTGTCTATACTTCTCTCTAGATATGCTCAACCTCTCCCACGGAATTCCTTGGATGTCCTTTCCTTTCCGAGCATCCGCGGCATGAGTATCTGTGATTTTATTATCCTAATTCCACACCTCAGTTAGTTCGCATGATCAGATAACCAAACAATGAGTTAAACATAAAAAGAAAGCGATGAGTGCAATAAATGCAGAAACTGACCAAATGATCATATTCATCCTCATCCTCATCAGACTCTGAGTCTCCCATCATTCTACCAGCAAAATACATATCCTCATCAACATCTTCCATTTCATATTCAACACCAGCATAGTCCATAGCTTCTTCCTCTGGGTAGGACATTTGTCAATATTCAACTTCACCCAACTGCACCAAAAGCAGTATTGAAACAATTTGTACCCATGCGCAATCACCAAAACTAAAAGCAAACACATTCAAACTAAAGCTCCAACCAGGACACTCATTTAGCTTTATCTGTAAATTAAAATTGAAAATTTCTGAAGATAACAGATCATTCTAACTTCTTAGCCAACGAATTTACGCAATCAATATATGAAAACAACGCTGGATAAATATTGCCCTAAAGCAGAAATCATCAATAAGCCAGATCTCCATGATTCGTAAAACCCAAACCTTGTAACCAAAAAGAACTCAAAAGCACCAAATTGAATCGCAATCCAAGCAAAAAACAAACAAACGAAATAAAGAATTCATGTAGGTACATCCTGCACCACTACCGAAACCCTAAAAAATTTCCACGCCATAAAGACAAATAATAACAAAGACCTAAACCAACAAATCAGAAAGAAAACAAAATACCAGATGCAGTAAACACCAAAATTCAATTCTGACCGTCAAATACCCTGTGAATTTCCGTTCATTTATTAATCAACAACAAACAATACCTCGATTTGAAGAACCTAAAAAATACCAATCAGAGTCGCGCAGACTCCGATCGATAAGATTTGGGCGAGATCTCCGTGCCTCGGATCAAAATCCAGCGATGGCGATCTGCAAAAAACTGCTCCAATTAGACGTAGTACCCCCTCCGACTTCCGAGGCAGCTGCCTGCGGCAGTTTCTTTATTTTGCACTATTTCCTTTTCTGATAATTTCCAAAAATCCAAAACTAATTATTGTAATATTTTTGCAAAATATTTAAAATAAATGAATAGGAAAATTAAACACGCCCAGTGGGACTCGAACCCACAATCGCTTGATTAGAAGTCAAGCGCCTTATCCATTAGGCCATGGGCGCATTTGCATTAGTCGATTAGATAATAAACAATTACACTGATTCTTAACTTAGTACTTCATCAATTTTGCGTTCCGGGGGCTGTGTGTAAATTTTAATGTGCTGAGCGGTTTACACTGTTATCACTCTCTCAGCTGAAAAATTGAATCTTTTTCCTGTCAATTCCGACCGCCATGACTGCCGTAGCTTTGGTTCCGATCACCAACGCTGTCGTGCCGCAGATTCCCTGCTTCGCGAAGCCTGGAATTGGGAGAAAGTGGATCAGGAATTCCCTTGTTGCAATTGAGGACCAGGCGTCGGCGGAGGCGGCATCGGAATCCGTTCCCCGCCGTCTTGTATTGCTCCGACACGCCAGGAGCTCGTGGGAAGACCGCTCTCTCAGAGGTGCTTGTTGAAATTGTTATCAAAATATGTGTTGTGTGTTTAATTTGTAGGATAAGTGGGTATGTGATAATAGGAAACAGGAGTGCAGAAGAGGACACCGCGAATAATGTAGTAGCCGTAGTGCTCCGAGCGCATTTTGATTTTTGAGGAGTTTTATTTAGAATTAGCTCTGACTTTGTTTAAAGAAAGTTTATTGAATTTGAATTTCAACTTCAATTCGTGATTGATCAAATTTGAGGTGCTTGGAGACTTAGGGTTAACTTCTATTTGCATTTTCTTGGTGAGTAGATCATGACCGTCCGTTGAGTAAATCGGGGCGAGCTGATGCTGTAAGATTATCACAGAAACTTGAACAGTTGGGTTGGATTCCTGAGCTTATATTATGCAGGTAGAAATTTGCCTCTTTAATTCATCCGAATAATTGATGTTAAGTTGTTAATAATGATGTAACTTATGTATACACTTGTATTTCTGTAGTGATGCACAGAGGACACGGGAGACGTTGAAAATTATGCAGGAGCATGTCAGGGGTTTCATGGAAGCTGAGGTACATTTGATTTCGAGTTTTTACTCAATTGCTGCGATGGATGGGCAAACGGCGGACCACCTTCAGCAAGCTATTTGCAACTATTCCAGGGATGATATTCTTACCATAATGTGAGTTCTACTGACTGTAGGATTGATATGATGAAGTTGTTTCATGCCTCAGATTTTTCATTTTGTTATTGTCAAATTACTATTGGCAAATAAACATGGATGTGGATAAATCTTCTTAGCTTCAGTCATGTGCTAATGTATAAAGCAAACTAGTGAGAAGAAAATGTGTCTTCTCAAGAGTAACATGACCTGAGGCCATTAAATTTATTGTCGAGTGATTACATTATAGTTGGGAGTTTATGTGTTCTTTCTAGATAATGGTATCTTCTAGCAAAAGAAATGTTTTCCAAATGGATAATTGGGTAATGAAGTGATTATGCAGGTGTATGGGGCATAACAGGGGATGGGAGGAGGCAGCTTCTATGTTTGCCGGGGCCTCCATAGAATTGAAGACCTGCAATGCTGCTTTGCTCGAAGCAACTGGGAAGTCATGGGAAGAGGTCCAGTATTAATAATTTCTTCCATCTAGTCTAACACTAGTTAGTTCACCATACTAAATTATGATCATTGAAAGAGAACATTCATAACAAAAAAGCACTGATCTCAAGAGGTGTTGGTTAGTGACGCTCTCTAGTAGATTTCATTTGATGCTGAAACCATTGAACTTGATTGATCTTAACCGTATAGGCGTGCATACTAATTGCCTTATCATACTACATTTTAGTCGATGTCATGCTAATGCATTATGTCGCCTTCTAACATTATTTCATTTCTACTACAGGCATTTTCGTTGGCAGGGTTTGGTGGGTGGAAGTTGCTGGGCATTGTAAAACCAGACACTGATATCTGAAACATTCTAAGTTGGACTGGATCAAAGTTATCAGCTACCTATCAGTATCACTGTGTCACTGCCCAAGCACAGACATAAGGGATCAAGAAGGTTTGATCTTTCTTAATGTTTTGCCCTGTACGATAGACAAAAAAGGAATTGGGTATCAGCGGACTGCATAATAGCAACCATAGTGGAAAATGTGTAGCCTTACCAGTTACCACAATGCTCATTCAGCTGGGAGTAAAATCACTTCTTGTGACTTTGCCATGGGGGATTTGAAGGACCGATGAAAACCAGCAAGATAAGAAAGAATTGTATTCCTAATTTTCCACCATGATCTGTGAATAGTTTTTAATTATCAGCCATTCCATGTTCCTATACCCGCATATATAATGGATATGTGTACTTTGTTTTGTATGTTACAACTAATGCCGCATGTTATGTTGCTCCTCCTCGAGAGAGAATTCAATCTTCAATCTGAATTTTAGGCCGAAATCAAGAACCAAGGCCCTAGTTGATTGGATTCAGGTGGACAACACACAATAAAATGCCTTTTGCATATGTTTATTTAAAAGCGGTTTTTCATGCAGTTGAAATTTAATCATTGGATGGAACCGGAAGACAAATGTATTGTGTGCAAGACTAAATCCGAAAACATCCTCACTGCACCCTAGAATTTCTGTTCAGACCATGTCCATCACAACACCCTACACCCGAGCTGGCAAAAAGGGTGACTGCAAGTAAAATAAATAGAATGTACTAATTGGAAATAATGCACAGCAGAGCAGATGTAAAAATGGTTTGAGCAAGAGACCTTCCAAACAAGAATCGTGAACTACTGGGACGATCAAAGACTGCACACTTTATGCGTAATTCCTTAACAGTCATCCTTAAATAGAATATCTTCCAGCACATAAGTTTCTAATACTAAAAATTTTCAACATCTAAATCATAGTTAAAATGTTTCATGGAGGCCTAAGACGTGGAACTTTAGTAGACAGACAGACATACAATAAGTGGCAAATGAGATGTGTCATGAATGATGTTACCCGAAAAATTATACATTGCTGCCCGGACCTCCCTCCAACTGATTCTCGCTGCCTACAGACAGCACCCCTGATGGATGATCAAACTGCTCGCGTGTCAAGAAAATCGAATGTGAAGATTGGTAAGTAGGGCTCAAGCTCGACTCCAGAATCGAATGGTTGATAATCATCTCTTGTTTGGGCAATGCAGCGTCAGCACTGTTGCTGCTGCCTCGATGCTTTTTCCCTGGCCTCTCATCTAGGGTTTCGACTGGAGATGATGCATGACAGCCAGAATCAGGGGTTTGTGGCTCATGGTGGGAGAAGGATTCATCTATGGAATGGCTCTTGGCTGGGGCACGATCTTTTGCAGGTTTGTCAAGGAAAGGGGCTTCTGATGTTGGGGCAGGCGTTGCTGGGTCAGTTTTGGTGTCAGCTTCGGGGATAATGTCGTTGGGTCCAGGAGCTGGGGGTAGCGAGCCAGGCACTTCTGAAAGGACACCACTGAGACGTTGTTGTTCTTCAATTATCTTCTTCAGATACTTTCCTTGGGCTTCTATCCGTAGCTGCAACTGCCTTTGCACCTGCAAAAGTAATTGATAGTCTCGTAAGACAAAAATGCTTCAATGATAGAAGTATTGGAATAATCTATGAAAGGATGCATTTAGCCCAGTGTCATGCATTTACAAAGATCAAAGGGTAAACGTATGAAGAAATCTCTGGAACAATTCAACCATCAGCTACAACAAGAACCTAAGAAAGGCTGGATACCTCCAATTGCTCATGCAAGCGCTTTTGAACCTCCATCTGCAGCTTGAGTGCTTCGGTTATTTGGATCCCACTATAATAATAGAAGAGATTAGAATGGTTACCGCATTAAAGACAGATTGATCAGAACAGGGGAGACATCTAATAAATAGTTGTTGCCAAGAGATTTTTTGTTGGGAAAATTATATGGTAGCCAGCATGCAAATATCCCAAAGCGGCCCAATTTTAAGGAATAATAAAAGTCAACCAAGCATGTCACTTACGATGAACCATCCAAGCCAGAAAGCATGTCTCCAGATTCTTTCTTCTCGACTTTCTTCCCTGTTCAATAAATCATGAAAATTTGTATAAAAAAGAATTGAAATAAAATAAGTTTCATTCTGTGCAAGCAAAAGATATCATAACCTACCATCACAAGAAGAATCTGGAAGGTACTTGGCCAGTCTGTATTTCTGTTGACAATAACAAAATTAGGTATAGAAACCTGAGATAGCAGGGCACTTGCATAGATATAGCAGCATTTTGAAAATGATTTCATGGCACAAATACCTGTAAGTGGCTTTTAACATGGTAAATTGTCAACCCTTGCACTCCCATTACTCTAAGAACACCTTTAGGAGTCGCCCCTGAGACATGGTCACAAAGTATCAGAGGTAAGCTTGGGCAAACTCAACTACAGTTGGCACGTGTATCACATATGTATCAAAGACTTAGATGACGATTTCTCTGGAGAACTTTGGAAAAATTAATGAGTGCATCTCAGAAGAGTCAGTGTGTTAGTATGTGTATTTCCTTGGATAACCTGGGAAAATTAATCTTTTAAAGTGCATCTCAGATCTTCAATTTTGGTTAACCATTTCAATCACCTAAAATTGAGTAATATGAGGTACAGCAAGTCGAAAAAGTAGAGCAAAAATAAACAATCCTTACAACTATCATGTGTCAAGTAGTTCCATATTACAAGTTCTGAAAATTTGTTATATTCAAAAAACAGAATAAAACAATCCAATGAAGTTAGACCATTATTGTTTTCTCTTCATACCCTTGTTCTTCCTGGTATATGTTATCCTACACCATACTTATCACAGTTAAACAATTTAATCAAGAATCATAATCACATGTTCTTCGAAAATCATATAGAACAAGTTAAAAGAACTCACTATCTGGCCCGCCAAGCTGCGCAACAGCATCAACAAATCTTTCATGAAGTTCATGCGTCCACCGGAGGCGCTGCTTAGATGCCAAATTGGAATTATTGTTCGCATTGTTGCCTCCACTCATGGGATCCATTGAGCCACAGTCCACTGTCTGATTCTGATCAACTCAAATTCTGTCAACTAACTAAGATTGAATCAGGAACAGCTTTGGTTTGTCATGTACCTCATTAATCTACAGCAAGAACAGAAACCAATAAATTACCAAAACAAAAAAGGAAAGAAACAAAACCTAACCCAATAACTGCTGAAATCCACGGAAACACGTAGAACAACTAACGGATGAAATGCTAAACCCTAAATTAGAACCTTCTCACATAGAAAGGAGGAGAGGGGGAAATGACGAACAATTGTGCATGCCAACCAGCCAATCTACTCTAGACAACAGGAAAAAAAAAGAATTCACAAAAAAACCACCAAAACCACAAAAATACTTCACAGGAGTCTCTATCCCGTTCCCCCAGGAAAATAACAATAATAAGCGATTCACGCATCAAATTCCACCATTTCCAAAACAAACAAACAGGGGTTGACCGAACAGCGAAAACCAACAACAAAAATCCTAAAATTCTAGGCACAACAAGATTAAAAATAGCTCAATTTGCCCTAACAGCTAGAATTACAGCGAGAAAAATAAAATCCTCACACAGATCTGTGGAATCCCAAGGCATGGATCCTCCAAATCCTTCAAATACACTCCCATTCAACGCCCAAACAGCCAAATTTTCTTCACCGGGGTTTAGAAACTATCAGAAAAGCGATGAAATTCAACAAGGCAGTCACACAAAGATTTTCAATTCTGGAAATGTCGTTCCATTTTCAAAGTTCGATTTTCGTTCGAAAGAATAATTTTTTCTTTAGGTTTCACTCTATAATCTATTTGTATTAATATTCTATTCCTCTCTATATATATGTACACATATACTGTAGTAAAAATATAGACGCGGGCGTTTTGTGCTTAATCTTCATTTACTTCACTAATGACATACTAATTCCATAATTAGTCCTTCATTAACTATAGCACTCCATTTTTTGGTCTGGAGTTATTATTAAAAAATTATTGAATAGGAATTAAAATTACCAAAAATTAATTAATTACAAACAGAAAAAACAAAATGGGCAATGATTGAGAAAAGATGTTCCAAAGAAAAGAGTTTTTAATCAGCCAATCAGAAGAAGCCACGTGTCGTAAAGGATGTCAGTCAAACTACTACAAGAGAGACTATTTTGCAGCCTAGTTTGGAGTTCTCGTAGCTGAACATAAGGGAGGGGTAAAATGGTAAATGCGCATTTTGTTAACCCCTCACCGGCCACGGAATCTTGTGGTGTAGAGTAATTTTTACTTTTGCAGTTTGCTTTGGGTTTTTCTAAAAAAATATTCTAAATGGCAATTTCTAGACATGACTGGGCTTTGTTATAGGAGTATTTATTTATGGACATAATAATTATTTTGCAGTGACCTTTCAAATCTGGCATGGGTTTGGTGTGTTTTTAAATTAGGAAAAAAAGGAGAAATAGCTCAATTTTCTTTTTCAAAAATTCAAATCAGTATTTTTCTATTTTATTACCAAAACAGTCCTCTATAAATGCTAATTATATCCAAATCAGTCTCTTGTTCACTAATTATACTTTAATTGCTGACGTGGCAATGTTTTAATTTAAATCTGACACGTGTGCATAATATTAGTCATTTTTTTATATTTTACTAATTCAGTCTTAAACTTTTATTTTGTTCTATTTAGTCCCCTACCAGCCTACCCCAATCACTCATTTTTATATTAATTGTCGTCCAACCTTTCAAATTATTTCATTTAGGCCCATAACCTTAAATTTTTTATTATTACTAATCCATTTATCAAATAAATGCCCAACATACTTACATAAATAAAATTAAATACAAAACCTCATACATTGGGTTTGATTGCTTTGTTATCGGGTCTTCCAAGTACCGGAATTTTACGAACTCTCTCTAGCCACCCGACCGCAACCGATGGTTCATTGGTTTTGGTTTCCTTTCGCAACAATCAACACAATCCTTACTTTGCGTCCTGTCTTAGGATATAGAAATGTTTGAGTAAATGATTTAACTTGAATTTTTGGAATGTTATGATACAGGAAGCCTTGGTTTTATTGAAAAAAATATTAAAAAATATTATTAAAAATATTAAAAACTAGCCTGAATTTTATTGTCCACAAAGTATGGTTGTGCTAATTGTTGCTAAGGAAACCAAAACCAATGAATCATCGGTTAAGGTCGGGTGGTTAGAGAGAGTCCGTAAAATCCGGAACTTCGAAGACCCGATAACAAGGCGGTCAAACCCAATGTATGAGGTTTGGTATTTAATTTTATTTACGAAAGTATGTTGGGCATTTATTTGATAAATGGATTAGTAATAATAAAAAAAATTTAAGGTTTTGGGCCTAAAATAAAATAATTTGAAAGGTTGGAGGCCAATTAATATAAAAATGAGTGATTTGAGTAGATGACTAAATAGAACAAAACAAAAGTTTATGACTGAATTGGCAAAAGATAAAAGAAAAATGATTAATATTATGCACACGTGTCAGGTTTAAATTAAAACACTTGTCACGTCAGCAATTAGAGTATAATTAGTGAACAAAAGACTGATTTCGACATAATTAGCATTTGTAAAGGACTGTTTTGGTAATAAAATAGAAAAATGACTGATTTGAATTTTTGGAAAAGAAAATGGACTTATTTGTACTTTTTTCCTTTTAAATTATTTTCCTTTTTCACTTCTATGGTACTTCGACATTTGTGTATTCATGATTTCACGTTGTACTTCACATTTTATCGTGAATAAATTCTTGTTTGATATGAAGAAAAAAGCGATACTTACAACTGAGAATAAGTTGTGTGATAAATAGTGCGGACAAAAATATTTATTTTTTTATTAATGAAAATTGGAATAATCTATATAAAATATGGAGTACTACCTCCGTTCATTTTTAAATGCACATTTTGACTTTCGGCATTGTTCATTGAGTAGCTTTGACTCGACTTTTTAATATAATTATATAAGATAAAATATAGTCAAGTGAGATCTTGTTGGATTCGTCTAATCGCATAGATTTAGAATATCAAAATTTCACAATTTTTATTTGTATGCAATTTGAGTTGTGAAGCATTAAAAATATGTATTGAATTGCGTGAAATGTGGGTATGTAACATTTAAAAAGGAACGGAGGAAGTATAATTTTTTTAGGTGAATACCAGGGTATCATCAGACCACATTGGACCCAAGACTAATCCCTCGAGGATCGGATGGGCATTTAAGGGTTGCCTCTCCCAAAGTAGAATTCTGCATACACAAAGTCTCGAACCCGAGACCTTTGCTTAAGCTGCCGAGTATAATTTAATAATGCCATGAAGACAATGTTTATGTACTCATAGATTCAATTATCTAATTTAACTCTATACTTATTTCTTCCCCCATTTGAAAAATTTCAAATGACTTTTATAAATGAATTGGTGAACTTAATTTTTGGAAGACCGCGTTTTTTGGAATGTTTGTTTAACTTAAAAATTTATTTTATTTTAATTTGAAAATAATTTGGATCTCCAGTAATGTAATTGCTTAGCTCGATTTGATTTAGTTCAAATGGTGAAATGTAGAGAGTTTTTTTTTTTTTATATAAACAGTGACACTCATGTGTCGGCAAAGGTGTGTGGGAGCTCAAATCATAGAAATTACAAATGGGGATAAAAGGGAGGGGATAGGGGCCGGGTGGGGATCGAACTCCCAACCTATGGTTGAGAGAATGTGGACTTGACCACTATGATAAGTCCCCAACCCCAAATGTAGAGAGTTTTAACAGAAAAGAACAAATGAGTTGAATTTTCTCTTTTCAAGGATGCTAACGAGTTTGATCTTGAATTTCTGAAGACGATTCAAACATGTCCTGAACATGGTTTGATGATATTCATTTTTATGATATACTTCTACCATACATAACAAAAATATATAATCATATAAATAGGTAAAACGCAAAATAAAAAAAAATACATAATTATATGAATAGGTAAAATAGAAAATAAGATATCATATACTTTGCCGCTCTAATGAGTCATCCTTCGGGATTAACGGAGTACTAAATAGCAATTCTTACCAAAGTTTGACGTTGGGAATTAAACCACCACCAATAAAGATTGGAAAGGTTGGAAGACAGTAAATTTGACCACTTAGTAAAGTTTTTCATACCCGCTCATTGAAATTTTTAAAGAATTACGTGAAAATGTTTAACATATTAAAAATAGAAAGAGAAATTCCACGCATATTCTAGGTTAGTCGGGTGCTCTTTTTTCTTTTTGCTGAAATATGTGTATTAATATTTATTGTGTGAATAATCATAGTATCTTTTATTGACCAATTTCCTTTCACATATTTACATAAGAAAAATAATTAATGCGGGCACGTTATAAACAGTTTTTCTAAAAGGAGTCGAAGTTAGAGAAATGATGGTGAGAGCCGCAAGTCCTCATCCCCAAATTTATTTAAATTTTGCATGAATAAGAATAAAATAAACTCTCTTCGCTTTTAAATATTTCATTTTCAACCTTTTATACATTTCAACGTATACTTTTATCATTTATAATTTAAATTAATACAAGTATAAATTATAAAAATATAATATTTTAAAATTATGTAATTAAATGAACTCAATAATATCTGTAATTTACAAAATCATTGTTGGACTTAGCACGATGGAACATTGAATTTTATTGCTTATTTTCGGGTACCCCAACTCGAAGTACGTGTTTGGGTTGGAAAATCATTATTGGGCTTCTCCCTTTGGGCTCTTTTTTTTTTTTTCGAGAAAAAGGAGGGCCGAAGCCGATTTATTGGAGGACTTGCCTCAACTGGGAAAACCCAATCATGTCATGAGCCAAAACACTACAAATACAATCAGGGGGTCGAGGAAGATGCTCAACACGAAGAATCCAATTCCTATCCCTAAGTAAACGATCAGCCACCACATTAGCCTCACGAGGAATAGAAACGAACATAAGATCCCAATTTCTGCTCTTAAGATCACGAATCTTAGAGAAGAGAAATTCAGAATGGCCAATGACTTCATCATCTTTGTTGATAATCTCCACAACCTGAAGACTATCTGTTTCAACGATCAAATGCGAAAAGCCTAACTCCCACGCCTCTTGAAGACAATAAAGGACTGCCCAAGCCTCAGTTTGCAGAGGATCAACCGAATCAATCTTGGCCCGAATGCCTCCCAACCAATCACCATTGCTATTTCTAAAAACAGCTCCACATCTACTGCCAGAGGCAGCAAAACTACCATCACAATTCCCTTTAACCCAGCCAACAGGAGGAAGAGCCCAACGAATCCGCTCCAGTCGCCAAGTAGGTCTGCCCAAACGCTTGGCCGACGCCTGAGCTATGCAATATTGATCCTTCAAGCGAAAAATAAGAGAATGAAGATGACTCCAATCGACAGATTTATTAGCATAGAACTCCTGGCATCGCGCCTTCCAGATGTGCCAGGCTCCAATGGCGAACATTGTAGCTGTTTCAGAACCCACACGAGTCAGCCGATGAGCAGCAATCCAATCACGAACTGGAAGCCTCCAAAAATTATCCGAATCAAGGATTCCCAAATTCAGCCACACCAGAGCTGAGTCAGGGCAGTCCCGCAACGCATGAACGATGGAGTCAGCCATGCCGCATTTAGAACACAATTCATCATCAACAATGCTTCGACGACAAAGCTCCATCCTAGTTGGAAGCCGATTATTCAAGCAAAGCCAGAGGAAAACCCGAGCCCTTTGCATGCAAGGCCATCGCCAAACAGTCTTCCACATGATGCTGGAGTGAGGGACGTCACTGAAGACAGGAGCAAGAGCCAACCGAGCACTGCGAACTGAAAAGGTGCCCCTTGGAGAAGGAGTCCAGATTGGTCGGTCTGGAATGCTAGGAGAAAGGGATGATTGAACGATAAGCTTGACCAACTCCCAGGGGATGCAGCCAACGATCTCCGTCAGGTTCCAAGTGCCATTTGAGTAGTACGAATCCACCGAGCGCAGCAACTCATCAGCACTCAAAATTCTGGTAGCATGATCCTGCAAAATAATATCAGAGTTAATCCATTTATCACTCCAAAAAAGAATAGACTTACCATCTCCCAGCTTCCAAGCAACCAAAGAATAAAACGAGGGCCAAATGGATAGGATATCACGAGCAAAATAAGACATGGATTGGGGCTTCTGTTTGAAGGCATGATGAATCCATCCATAACGCTTTTTAAGTAAGGAAGTCCAGGTCGTGGCACGCGTAAGTAGACTCCAGCAGCATTTCATTAGAAGGGCATTGTTGAAAATTGAAAGATTAAACAACCCCAAGCCTCCTTGATCCAACTGATGAGTAACATAGTCCCAAGACAGAAGGTGAAGTTTCCTAGAATTACAGGTTGAACCCCACAAGAAATTACGACAAATGCTCTCCATTTCCAAAATGATCCGACGAGGGATTTTCATAACTTGCATGGTATATATGCAAAGAGATTGAAGAACAGACTTTGTAAGGGTGAGTCGTCCTGCAAAACTAAGAAAGCGACAAGACCAAGAGTTAAGTTTAGATCTCATATTATCAAGAATAAAGTGAAAATGAGAAGAGGATCGTTTTCCAGAAATAATAGGGATTCCCAAATAGGAACCAGGGCTGGATGAACTACGAATACCAAGGACTTGCTCAATGTTATGGCGAACACTCCGTGAGACAGCATTACCAAAAAGAATTTTAGATTTACTAGTATTAACTAGCAGACCGGAATCCTGCCCAAATAAAGAGAGAATACGATTGATAATCGAAGCTTGGTCAGTAGTAGCTTTGGCAAAAAGAAGGATATCATCGGCAAAGAAAATAAATGGAATTTGGAGACTTCCCTTATCCCACGTAATAGGCTGCCAAATACCCGAGTGAACAGCCTGATTAATCATGGTGGCAAGACGCTCCATGCATAATATGAAAAGATAGGGTGAAATGGGGTCGCCTTGCCGAACACCACGGGTAGGAAAAAAAGGATGGGAATGGCATCCATTCCAAGCAACCTGAAAAGAAGGAGATTCAACACACTGAATAATCGCATCACGAAACGACTGAGGAAAACCAGCAAGGATCAGAGTGTCCCGAAGATAACTCCATCTAAGCTTGTCATAAGCTTTCTCCAAGTCAAGCTTAATCATCATATACCCTGGTTTAGCAGTAGATTTATCAAGAAAATGAACAATTTCATTGCAAATGATAATATTATCTTGAATCACTCTCCCTTTGACAAAACTAGCCTGTCCACAGGAGATTATCTTGGGCATGATAAGAGCCAATCTATTAGCAAGAGCTTTGGTGAAAATCTTGTAAATAACATTGCATAGGCTAATAGGTCTAAATTGAGTAACCGAAGTCGGATTAGCCACTTTAGGAATAAGGACAATGAGTGACTGATTGACTGAAGCAATAGACTCCTGGCCTTTGAAGCAACCTTGGAGAAAATTAGTGACTGCTGATCCAACCCAATTCCAATTATGCTGATAAAAGTATGCATGGAGACCATCCGGACCAGGAGCTTTAAGAGGAGACATACACTTAATAGCATTCCAAATTTCTTCCTTAGAAAGGTCAGCAGCAAGGGAGACAGAATCCAAGGTAGAAATACAAGGAAATTCAACACAAGGATGATTAAGAGGGCCTGAGGACCTGGAATTCTCAGTGTATAGATCCTGAAAGAAACTAGTAACCATAGAATGAATTGACAAAGGATCACAAAACACATTGCCTGACTGGTCCTCCAAAGTCAAAACAGTCTTCTTAGCTCGCCTTCCTTTAACGAAAGAATGAAAGAACTTGGAATTCAAATCGCCTGCCAAGTGCCAGTCTCTAGTGGAACGCTGAAGAAGTAGAAGTTCCTCCTCTTCCAAAATTTTAGCCAGATCCAAACTAAGAGAATGATGCAATCTAATGAGGAAAGGATTAGCGGACCAATTCAGAATTTTCTCAATGCCCTCCAGCCGAGCCCTAATACGCCCCTTCCTTAATACAGTAGCTCTGTCCAAATCCAAATGCCATTTAGAAACACACTCCCTAAAAGAGGTCAGCTTAGCCAAAAGAGACTCATCAGAACCCCAAATCCGCTGAACAATTCTAAGAAAAGCCTTATGACTTTGCCACGCCACCCTATATCGAAACTGGTAGGAAGGGAGGCCAGACCTGGATGATAAACCATTAGAAATATGGAGTATGAGAGGAGCATGGTCCGATTGAAGTCTGGGAAGAACTCTAACACAACAAGAAGGAAATGAGTGGTGCCATTCAGAATTCCCCAGAAAACGATCGAGCCTGCGCCTAAGCGGACCACGAGCCCAGGTGAACTTGCTGCCAATAGTCTTAAGATCAAACATATCATTACTGTCGATCCAGCTACGAAGTTCACGGCATGAATACAGGTACCCACTGCCCCCTTGAGATTCGGAGAGAGAAGCAATGCAATTCAAATCTCCCCCAAGTAACCAAGGACCATGCGAGGACGACTGGATCCTAGATAACTGAGGCCATAACCAGGTTCTGCGAAAGACATTAGGAGCAGCATAAACAAACGTGACATGGAGCGAAGCATTATTGGCCGTGATAATAGTGTCGATGAACTGAGAATGACACTCTAAAATATCCACATCAATATGATTCTTCCACAAAATCCAAATGCCACCCGAAAACCCAACAGCCTCGACGCGAAAAGATCTATGAAAGCCACTGGAACGAATAAAATGATCAGCTTTAGAGCCGCTAATCCGAGGCTCCAACAAGGCGATAATATCGACATGCTTATGATGAGTCATGTCTCTAAATTCCCTACCAAAAGCTCTCGAACCTGCCCCCTGAACATTCCAACAAGAAATCGTAAAATTCATAAGAAAAAAAGAGGAGAGAATAGAGCTAAAACCGAGGAGGAAGACTGGACGCCCGTAAAGGGACCGAAGACACCCGATCATCACCCAAGTCCATAGGCTCATGAGCATCATCCATTGATGTGTCGGGAGGTCTTCCAGGCCAAGCATTAACGCTGGATTGTTTGCTTCCTATCATAGAAGGATCCACCACAGATACAGCTTTATGATGGGAAGACGGCAACGATATATTGGCCGAGAACATCCGAGCCCCTGAAGGCTGGATAATGCCAGGCAAAGTAGGGTCGACACGAGGACCATTATGATGGGGGATACGAGGGGGAAATGATCTACCAGAAGGAGAGGGAGTGGGAGCACACGTAGGAGTCGGGTTAGGATTAGGAGGTTTGCGAGGGGGAGAACGGACCAAATGACTGGGACTGCTAGAAGGTCTGAGAGAGGAAGATGGAGGAGTTTTCGAAGAATGGCCATGGGAACTTTGGACAGGAGGTTGAGAAGTAGCATTGGCAAAAGAGATATCAGGATTATCCTCAGCAAAATCGGACAAAGAGTCAAAACGATTATTAGACAAGGAAGGAACTGACTGGGGATTACGAGAAGGATTAGGAGTAGGGTTTCTGTTACGACGATTATTTTTGGCTATCATCCACGGACCAAACGAAGGGGTAGAAGGAAGAGTTACAGGGGTGACAGGCGCCGGAATGGGGCGACTAGTGGGAGAAGTGGGATCAGGAGAAGGTTGACACTGATCTTGGGAATGACCAATCTTACCACATTTGAAACAAACAGATCTCAAATTTTCATATTCAACATTAAGAAGACAATCTTCAACGATAACCTGGGAAGTGAGAGGCTGATCAATATCAACTCTAACCGCCAACCTTGCATACTGTGCTCTTGTGGTTTTATCCGTATTGAAATCTACACTGATCACTTGGCCAATTTCAGCACCTGCCAAAGCAAGAATACGACGATTATAGAGAAAAATAGGAAGAGTAGGAATACGAGCCCAAAGCACCATTGACTTGATAACATTGGTTCTTGGATTGAATTTTTCTTCCCAACGTTGCACATGGAGATAGTGCCCCATGACCATCCACGGCCCTCCAGTGAGCGCCTGAAAAGAATCCTCCTCCGACGTAAAACGCATGATATAATATCCATTCTCCACGTCGATTAAACTGGAAGAAGCCGCAGCAGGCCAAATTTGTTCTAAACGAGCTTTGAGAATCCTGTAGGAAACCTGACGGCCAACAACCTTCAAAACGACGGCATGTGCCCATGGCCGGAGTAGGCTTGCCTTGAAACTACTAGAAAGAGTAATACGAGGAATGCATCCTTCTCGAGAAACCGTAATATCCCCCGGATCACCATCAAGATCTTCAAGAAATTCATCCAACGGAACATGCACGAACCCAGCATTTCTACGAGTGACATCGCTATAAAGAGATCTTTGTCGCTTGTTTGAACGGCCATCAGGTGGATCGGGGGGGATTCCACCATGGTCAGCGATGGTTTCTTCAGCCATCGAAAGAAACTGTTAAGCTCTAAGAAGAAATCTTGGAGAGAAAATCTTGGAGAGGTAATCTCCTTTTGGGCTCTTTAACAATGGTACTTTTACCAAATCATAAGCATAAAAAAAAAACATACTACCCCTTCATAAAACTTCTGAATCGAAGTGGAGGAGCAATTTGATCATATCCTTTAGCAGATGATTGCCCAAGGAAGACGCAAGGTGGCGAGATGGTACCCTTTTTTTCCCCCTTAAAAGAATGCTAAAAATAAAGAACAAAACTAACCCGAAATGTATAAAGAACCCAAAACACCAATTGAATCCCATCATGACATATGATCACAATTTTAAGAATGAAGCAATACACACACACACAAGCACATTACACCAACACGAGTCCGAACACAGACAACCTTTCTCATGAAGTACTAATATACTACTATCATATATGCATATCTAATAGTAGTATCTATGCCCTTTAGCCATGCTGCAAATGCATGGCCCATCTTCTTCTAGCCGCCCTGGAAGGCTCGTGGCAACCCCAATTCCCAATCCCACCACTGCCCCTTCTCCCCCTAACAACTTCTTCATCACTCCCATCATTTGTCTCTCTTTTCTCACCAACAATCCCAACGATTACTTCCCCTCTTCTACTGCACTCACCTTCCCTGTAACTGTACGCCACCCCTACCCGCCTACATATCCCCACACACACTGGTATGTTCCTCTCTTCTCCGCCCCTCAGCTCTCCGATACTCACCATCATCCCCCCTCCCCCGATTCTCAGCTGCACATCTTCAACCCTGCCGCCCAGTGTTCCAGCAAGGAATTCCTCGAACTCGTGCATAAAGAAAGTGTTGGGCGTGTTGAATCTGTACCTGATGTGGAATCTGTGGATTGGATTGGGAGCTTCACTGTCAAATTGATTGTGGGATGTTGATGGGGTGTCGGTCAGGTGGATGATGATGGATGATGGATTCTTGTGGAGGCGATCGGTGAGGATTTTGACTCCTTTTGTTAGGACTTCGGCTGTGTCTGCCTGGCCTGCATAGAATACATGATCAATGAGTTGTAAGGCGGTCCTCTTCCCATGTGGAGTCATGCGTCTTAGGGGAAATGCCCCAGCCATGCCAGAGGAATGGGTGATGATGGCTAGACGGTCTGTGTGGCGTAGAGACAAAATCGTTAGAGCCATGGCTTGCTTCATCAGCCTCAAATCAGGTCCGTAAGGGATTGCAACTAAGACCACATCAGATGCAGGTCGATGTGATAGCTTTACACGAAGATAAGCTCTGTTGCTTGGGGTGCACACGAAAGTGCCTGAAGGCCCATGTTGTTCTGAGGATGAGATTTCACCCTGTGGCCAAGGAACAAACTCGGACCCTTGGTGTGGACAAGTATTAAAGCTCGGATGCAAAGATAAATGGAGGCGGAATTGATCACTAGCATATTCAGACACAATTGGATCATCCTCCCCATATCTGACAGTACGCACAAGTGCATCCCTGTGAACCCTGAGACTGGAAATGGACTCATCAAGTATCTGCAGGGCAGGATCCCTTTTTTTATGCAGGGAACACCTAATGTTTTGGTCGCGGGGTAATTGGGTCCAGTGAGCACGGCATATGGGGCAAGTCACACTTCCATGGCTCACATTAGACGATATACAAGCAAAATGGAATGCGTGGGAGCATTGGGCTGTGAATATCCCACCTGAGCTGTAATTCAGTGGATCCAAACATATTGCACACAAGTTCTGCCAGATGATTGAGGAAAAAGCGTAAGAAAGCTTTCAGCTAAAATTTACACATGGATAGGCAAAAAAGACTCAAATGTCAATTATCTAACCACAGTTCAAAAAATGAAAGTACTAAAAGAACTACCTCTCAAGCTAATGTCCATAATAACTTCAAACCCGAAGTGTTTTATCTTTCTCATCACTATATGACAACAAGTGAAGCATCTGGCATATATATACACACACCACAGTATACTTCTCAAGTCAACTTCCTTTTGTACATACAGTTGAAAAATTAATAACCCCAGGCTATCTCTTTTGCAAATTTGGCAATTTGAATTACATATCTCTCAACTTCACAATGTTTCTTCCAAACACAAATTCCAGTTTTAATACTGGTGTGTTAAAAGGATTTAGATGAAATGAAGAGAGAGTTTTAAAAACCTAATCTGAAAAGACTGAAATATTAGTCTCAGGAAATCTAATGAATGGAAAAAGAATTGCATCACAGAGACTTCTTTCAATTTCAAGGTAATAATAGAAAAAAGAAACGAGAGGAACATTCACAGATTAAGCAAATGCACTTTGGAATAAATGGAGGCATCGACAGAAATAATACAACGAGGAATTATTCTAGATAAACCAAATCAATACTACATGGGAAGGTAAAATACTTTGTCAGAAGGAGGACTGGAGTTTGGAACTCCCAGTTCAGTAATTTCTGAAGAGATGTTCCCGCAGGAAATATTCCTCTCCTGATTTTCGATTTCGGCCGAATATTTGGGACAATCATGAAACACCTAATAAAGAAAAAAGCAATTCATGAACAGATCCAAAATCAGGAACCGAGAAATGATTAAATTCCCAAGAAAAAGCATTCCAACATGTAATTACCACATTTGCCTTCCATACCATTCAAAACACATTGATAAGACAAACACACATATGTATTTAGAGAGAGGGGGAGCTTACATGTGAGATAGCAGTGGAGCTATCGACAACCATGTTTTGTTGATCTCTCCGGCACAAAGAGCCCCACGACTGCGCAAACAGTTTCTTCGCCGCTTTCTTCATCTTCCCCGACGCATCGCCGACGCCGTCGCTCATTTCCACAGCCACGCTCGCAATTCCCTCCCGCAGAAACCAACAATCAAAATGCCGACTAAAATCCCCCCACAATTTCAGCGAAATGAATAGCAGACGAAGCAAACTAAATCATGAGCAATTCCAGTGCTCTCAATCAATCCGTAGCCACTTCACTAAATCAATTCCGCTCGAATGATTGAGATCAATGTTCTCGGTATGGAGTGGCAAGGAAATGGGAACTGGTTTTGTTGGGAGCCCTGCTGATATTGATGCTGATACGCCATAAATAGACTGTTCATTGCGTGCTACTGTTTCTGTTATTTGTTCTCTTTTTGATTAATTAATAAATTAATGACTTTTAGTGCTAATATGTTTGTTTATATTTTTAATAAAGAACGAATTTCGGCCGCCTTTCGTAATACTACTATAATAGTAAATCATTTCTATTATGTTTTTTTAAATGAAAATTTAATTTCTATTGTCATGGGTTTGAGCCTTTGGATTCTTTTTGTCGATTTATGTTCTACTTTTGAAAAGATAAAATGCCCAAGAAATATGCTCTCATATAATCAAATTCTAAAAACCCAACTTAATTATATTTTATATTACATATATTAAAATTAAATTAACGTTAAATAGTAGTAATAGTATTAAAAAAAATTAAATGTATCAACATAAATTGGAGGAAGGAGGTTAAAGAACGAGTTAGGATAATGTGTAGGTTGTATATTTGTGATGGAAATGATATTTCGTGTGATGTAAGAATATTAAAGATGTGTCTTGGGATAAATATTGTGTGCGATGAAAGAATATGTAGTAGTATTAGATATAATTTTTGTGGTAGAAGAGATGATTTTCGTAATGTCTGGACATACAGATTCTTTCATAACTTTGAGGATGCACAACCTTATTTATGGTTTTTTTTGGAAGAGTCCTTATTTATGGTTCTACTCTTTATAAGAACATCATTCTTTTTTAAAAAAGCGTAAATGAAAATCACTTTCTAAATATATATCCAAATAATGGCTTAAATGAACTGATCCTGAAAAAATAATTGTACTTATAAATTTATGAATCCAGCTGTAAAAATTAAATTTCAAATACAAAGGCAAGCGTTATCTTATTAATTATTTTTCAAAATCAAAATAAATATTTTGAACAACAAAAATTATTTTCGAATTGAATTCTAATCAATGAAAACAATTTAGAATTTGAAATTAATATTAAGGTTTGAATAATGAGCAAAAAAAAAAAAACACACACACAAGAAGAAAAAAAAAATAGAATAAATTAAAGAAAAATATTTGGAATGTTGGTAACTTTTAACACTCCAATAGTTACTTGTAGTACTTGTAAGTAACGGATAATAACGGTGGATGTGGGATTTATGGTCCTGCCACCTATTTTTATTTTGTCTATCTTTAACAAAAACTTTAGTAAAATCAATAACTTGATGAATACAAAAGCAAAATACAAGAATTTCAAGTTAAAGTCCCACATTCTGAGACCACAGAATGAAAGACAATAATAATAATAACAAACATTATATATATATATATATATATATATATATACTCCCTCTGTCCCATTTAACTTGTCCTGTTTCACTTTTGCACACAATCAAATGCACTTTTTTATATGTTAATATCTCAAAATATATACAAGGAAAAATTATACAAAATATATATTATAAAACTACGTGATCATACGATTCTAACAAGACCCATCTCGACCATCTTTAGCTATATATACTTGCAATTAAATTGAGTCAAAGCTGAACAATGAACAGTGTAAAAAGTCAAACAGGACAAGTGTAATGGGACGGAGGGAGTATAAAGGAAGCACCCAAACAATATAACTTAAAATATGTATATTGAATTATTGATACATTGATGCATGAAAAGGAAATTCAAACATTTAAAGGTGATCTAGTTCAAGTTTGGGGGCAAAAGTTGGGGGTGTCTTGTTACTAGAGGTTTGATTTTCCACTTTTGTGCCCCTCAAAAGAATAAAAAGATTAAAGGCCACATTTGGGCATATCCATTACATGCCACTCACAAGTCACAAATAATAAAACAATATACTTCTATATTTTTTTCATATATAGCTCATATCACACCATGTGCAGTTGTGCACAAATGGGGCTGTTTAGTAAAATCATCATTGTGGGCTTAATACTCTAACATCCCAAGTGTTACATCCATTTTATTTAACTCTGTTGAAAATACATCGTTTATATAATTACCCAATGAATGAATATGTGTATATATAGGGGGGGAAATGTTTATTTTAAATTTGTACGTCTTTTAAAAATGTTAGTTTGAAATTGCTCTAAGATATGTTTCTTGACTGAGTCAACTCAAGCCATGCTTTTAAAGGGGCCAATACAATGAAAGGTAAAGACCTAGTTTAAAATTCGAAACAAATTATGTAAACATTTTTTTTTTTTTTTTTTTTTTGAAGGAGCTAGGACAGTTTAAATTAAAGTTTAGGGAGCAGTAATTTATTGTAGTTGTGTCAGTCAAAATTGGAGCAGATTCTTCGGTCAAATATTTGATCGTGATTGGTTTTTAAGTGAGCTTGATTTTGATCAAAGTCACCTAATCATTGTTACCCAGGTTTTAGTTGTTTTAATACTATTACGTACCTAAGTGTTGGTTTAATTTCATGTCATTCATTTTTTTGTCTGACTGAGCTTGTCTTTTCATTTCATTTTAATTTTTTTAGCAGGGTTGCTTCCCCAAAGCAGAATTCTGCATACACAAATGCTCGAACTTGAGACATTTGCTTATGCTACCAGAGCCCCGTACCACTCATGCCAACTGTGTTTGGTATTTCATTTTAATTTTTGAATAATGTGATTTGTAAATACACAATTAATCATGTATGTTATTGTGGGACTAACGATAACAGTACCCTATTAAACATGTATATTAACGTGGCACACGCATAAACTGCATTGACAGAATTCAATAAAGGGTAATATTTAAGGTTTTCACCATTTTACACCACCTTACTTAAATCACTGACATTATTACTTTTAGGGATGATAATGGATCGAGCCAACCCATTTTACTTCGGTTAGGACTGGTTCGAGTCAATTTTAAAACTCTCAGGACGGTCTGAGTAGGGGTGTCAATTTTGGACACGACCCGAAAATACAAACCTGGCCGACACGAACCCGATGCAATTTTGGGTTTAATCGTTTTTTAGTTTCTCTAATTAGGTCGATCCGAAATTCGACCTAAAAATTTTCAGGTCATGTTCGGGTTGGTATTTCAAGTTCATTTAGGGTTTCGGATCATGTTCGGCATTACAACTTTTGTATTATACCATTACTCAACATCCAACACAAACACGACCCGACCAACCTGACTGAAATACGACACGCACACGACCCGAAACCTAAAATTGACACCTCTAAGACCGAGTACATACCTCGATAATAACTTAGTACTTTAGTATGTGAATTTATGAACTTTGATATTTGATTATTTTTGCAATTTTTGGCAATACTTTAATGTGTTTGTAATGAACTATGAGTGTTTCTTTTTTTTTTTTTTTTTGCAGGTCCCGGTTCGGGTTAGTCAGAACAATTTTTACCCAAATTTATTGGGTCTGGGCCCGATTACCGGCGGGTAGGTTCGAAAGATGAAAGATCATCAGAGCATGATTTATATTTTTTTAGTTCGGATCTTGGATCTATTCGAAGCCTTGATGCAAACCCAATTTGTTTGACAGACTCATCTTACTCAAATATTGTGGAAGTATTTTTTTTTCTTTTTTTTTTAGAAAAAACAAAACAATTCTTATATAGATTTATTATATATTGAGTTCATTATACTGGCACACATACTTTAATTGTTTATCATCAATTAGTGGTTTAATCATGGTAAGAGCCACAATCAAGTTAAATGTGCACCACAATTAAAGCGTTCCTCTTTTGGTTTTGGCGACCGATATATACACACATATTTTCTTTGGGGCACTCAATTGACACAAAAAATACCCATCATGCCCTTATTAAGTTTTTTTGCAAACCTCCCTCATCACACAACTATTTGGTAGGGCCCACTCAACCTCTCTTCTTCGGGCCCGTTTGGATTGGCTTTTAAAAAAAGCAGAAGCCAAAAGCAGAAGCAGAAGTAAAAGCCAAAAGCAGAAGCAGGTAAGTTTTGTGTTTGGATGGAATGTTTGAAAAGCAGCTTTTTTTCAAAAGTGTGTTTGGATATGTAAAAGTGAAAAGTGCTTTTGAAATGTGTAAATTACCAAAAAGGATATGCTATTTATATATAATAGTATATATTTATAGTGTAATTAAAATAAATTAATAGGGGCATTTATGACTCTGCACACATTACTAGGTGTTTTTGGCTTCTGCTTTTCGGAGAAGCACCCTCTGGGCTGCTTCTCCCAGAAGCACTTTTGCAGCTTTTCGAGGTGCTTTTGCTTTTTCCCAAAAGTCAAAACAAACACTCATTTTCCTTCAAAAGTGCTTTTGGCAGAAGCAAAAGCCAAAAGCACTTCAAAATAAGCCAATCCAAACGGCCCCTTCATCTTCCTCCATATACCAAACCAAAACCCTACCTCCCGAAACGCAACTATATTTTTTTTATCCTTCTCTTTCTTCTTACGCTAAACCAATTCAGTATGTAACAAAATTATCTCCATTAATCAGTGAAGAACAATCATAAAACAATTCAATGCCCCATGACTATATCACTACTTTAGCAATGAAAAAACCTCCAATCAATTAGAAGCCCCAAGTTTGCTACACAGACCAAAACAAAAATTGCCCAACCGGCCACCGATGGCCGGTCAAGCCATCTGTCATCGGCCACCGGCGGCCGCTCATTCTACATTGCAAACGGCCATCGATGGCCATTTGCTGCTACAACCAAAACTTTACCGGCTCAAAGTAGATTTCCTCGTTTTTGTTTTTCTTCTGATAGATGATAGATCTGTACCAGTACCTCACTTGGGACTTGGGAGTTCGTTTATATATTATTAGGTAAACAGATAGGATTTGAGGTTTTGAGAAAGATAAAAATTGAGTTTTCTTGGTTGGATTTGGGCAGCAATTTTGTCTTGCTTGGATCTCATACTTGAAACATTTTCAAGTTAGATTTTTCAAACATTTTTCAATAAGAACTGCAACAATCCTTTTTTTTTTGTTCCCCGTTTTTGTTCTCTCTGCTTCGTGTTCACTGTAATTTGTAATCATCTTCATCAATCTTGAATAAAACCGCCTACCTTTTATTTTGTTCCCTCCAGCGATCTACAATGTTCATAAAAAACAAAGAAAAAAGACCACCGGCTACCCATGGCCGGCCAAGCCCTTCCCAATCGGCCACCCACGACCGTTGGTCCTTCATTGCAAACGGTCATCTGTGGGCGTTTACTGTGTGCAGACCCAAACAATTACAAATCAAAATCTAGCCAGGAACATACCAGGTTGTTGCATTGAGAATTTGTTGAGTCGGCTTGAGCTCCTCTGATATGTAGAGGATTTGGCTGGGGATTATTAGACGATTATGGCATCGGGATTGAACGGAAGAGCCGACCTGAGTTGGGGAGAGTTCTTCGAGTTGAGGTGGGTGGCTGCAGGAGTTGTGTGTTAATTTAGGTGAAAGGGTAAAATGGGTAAATGTTGATTGTGTGCTCTTATCCATGTGTGTTTTTGTGTGTTTGAAGTAAAATATTGTGTGTATATAACCGGGACCTTTGGTTTTTTCCCCTCTTCTTGGAATAATTTAGAGTGACCCACGAAACTGAATAATGCAGCTTCCAATCCAATCTACTTTATCCATCTCATTATAAATGTTAGTACATATTTACCTGGTATATATGCCGATACAATAAAAAATTATAAAAAAAATTAATATTCTTAAACTACAAAATTAGACGAATCTAACAAAATCTCACTTGACTATTTTTTTTTCTTACATAACTATGATAAAAATTCGAATCAAATTTAAATAATGAATAGTGTCAAAAGTTCAAACGTAACCATCTAAACGAGACGCAGGAAGTATATCACAACAAAAAATCATATCACGAAACTGAATAATGCAGCTTCCAATCCAATCCATATCACAACAAAAAAATCATATACTCCCTCCGTCCCAGGCAAGATGTCTGGTTTGAATTTTTGGCACTGTTCATTGTTTAACTTTGACTCAATATTATTCGAAGTATATGTTTGAAAAAAAATAGTCGAGGTTGATCTTGTTAGAATCGTATAATCATGTAGTTTTATAATATATATTTTAAATAATTTTTTGTTGTATATATTTTGAGATATTAACGATTGAAAAAGTGCATTGGATTGTGTGCAGAAATGAAACAAGACATCTTAAATGGGACAGAGGGAGTACTACTTTGATGAAATTATTTGGGACTCAGACACACAACAAAACAATACTTATAATCCACTAACATATCAAAAATACTGAAACAACACACATGGCGAGGATGAGCACAACTGGACCAACCAAGAGCCCAATAAATGGGCGGTCCCGTACCTCACCCAAAATGTTGCTCCCGGACCACAACACCCCAGGACATTACTTCCTCCGTCTTTTTAGTTGAGATTAAAAACTACTCTCAATAGTTGTCATTTTTAGATAGTTATAGGTAGTTATGCTATACTTTTACTATATTGCTTTTCACTTTACATAAATATTATTTATCGACATTTATTAAAAATGAAGAAGTTAGTTGAAGGATAAAGATATAATTTATGAGTTAATTAATATAAATCTTGATTATTTAAATGGAAAAAATGATAAATAGGTCCTTTTTCTTTTCAAAAAATTTAAATCAGTCCTTTTTCTATTTTATCACCAAAACAGTCCTCTACAAATGCTAATTTGTTCAAATCAGTCCTTTTTTCACTAATTATATTCTAATTGCTGACGTGGCAAGGGTTTTAATTTAAACCTGACACGTGTGCATAATATTAGTCCTTTTTCTTTTATCTTTTGCCAATTCAGTCCTAAACTTTTATTTTGTTCTATTTAGTCCTCTACCCCAATCATTCATTTTTATATTAATTGGCCTCAAACCTTTTAAATTATTTCATTTTAGGCCCAGAACCTTAAATTTTTTATTATTACTAATCCATTTATCAAATAAATGCACAACATACTTCCATAAATAAAATTAAACACCAAACCTCATATATTGGGTTCGACTGCTTTGTTATCGGGTCTTTCAAGTACCGGAATTTTACGGACTCTCTCTAATAACCACTCGACCGCAACCGATTGTTCATTGGTTTTGGTTTCCTTCAGTAACAATCAACAGAATCTTACTTTGCGTCCTACCTTAGGATGTAGCAATATTTGAGTAAATGATTTAACTTGAATTTTTGGAAGGTTATGGATACAGGAAGCCTTGGTTTTATTGAAAAATATTAAAATTATTAAAAATATTAAAAAAATAGCCTGAATTTTATTGTCCACAAAGTATGATTGTGCTGATTGTTGCTGAAGGAAACCAGAACCAATGAACCATCGTTACGGTCGGGTGGTTAGAAAGAGTCCGTAAAATTCGGAACTTCGAAGACCCGGTAACAAGGCGGTCAAACCCAATGTATGAGGTTTGGTATTTAATTTTATTTACGGAAGTATGTTGGGCATTTATTTGATAAATGTATTAGTAATAATAAAAAAATTAAGTTTCTGGGCCTAAAATGAAATAATTTGAAAGGTTTGAGGCCAATTAATATAAAAATGAGTGATTGGGATAGAGGACTAAATAGAACAAAATAAAAATTTAGCACTGAATTGGCAAAAGATAAAAGAAAAAGGACTAATATTATGCATACGTGTCAGGTTTAAATTAAAACCCTTGCCACGTCAGCAATTAGAATATAATTAGTGAAAAATGACTGATTTGAACATAATTAGCATTTGTAGAGGACTGTTTTGGTAATAAAATAGAAAAAGGACTGATTTGAATTTTTTGAAAAGAAAAAGGACGTATTTATCCTTTTTTCCTTATTTAAATTGAGCTTAAAGATACGCCAATTTAAAAAAGCGGAGGGACTACACACTTCGCATCAGCATTCATTAGCCAATAGCCAACACCATCATTATCTAGCATATTTATTTCACAGAATTTATGATTGCTTTTTTGGTAGAGGGCCAGCTGGATCCTTTCTGAAATCTGGTGGCCCCCACGTTTCAAAATAAATCAATATTCAGCAATTCATAAAAAAGGTAAGAAAAACACACGAGTCCAGTTGGAAGTGGACATTTGGATTCTAGTTACAACACAACACAGGCTGTCCATAGGCCCCCCAATTTCGTTACAAACAAAACACCATTTGCTGACTGCTGTTTACCATGATACTACATCAAGTGGGTTTAGCAAATGCCATATTCCCAAAAAAAAAAAAAAAAAAAAAATCGAATGTAGCATGACTACAAGGAACTTAAAAATCCTAAAACCCACAGATAAACTCATTGAAGCAAACTAATGAATAGTAGAAATTATCAATAGAAAATGGAAGGACTTCTAGGATTGTAAACCCTGTGCACATGATATTTTAAGATTGAATAATTTGGGGTAGATAAATGTATGTAGATAAAAAAACATTAACCTTGCATAACAGATTTAAGACAGTAAACTCGGGTTAAGGATTAGATTAAACAAAAAATTGTAAAATAACAACTGACAAGACACAATATCAATAAAATCACCAAAAACGGATAAGAACATCCTTTAGTAGGCCCACATGATACAACAAAAGATATGGAAATGGGGCAAGCAATGAAGTAGGACATATAGCCAGGTTACCGACATTTTTCCAAAGGTGTAAAGAATAAGCCAACTCAACGAGATAGAGATACATACAATAGTGCCATCAGATCCACAGATCATCAACTCAAGACAATTTTCATTTCCACTGAAATAAAGCAAACAAACAGTTCACGAAATGTTAATAAGTCTATCTATCTCAGCCAGTGTGTGTCTCAACTAAAGGTTCATTACTTAAGCAAAAAGAATGGAAGTGAAACCTCACGAAGGGAATCAATGAATATACAATAGAGCTGGAGACCAACAAATCAAACCAATGCAAAAATGAGGAAAAATGTGGGAAAGAAACCAGGGAAAAAGATGGGACGTATAGTTTACAGGCTCGAGCCTTGTAGGATCTCGGATATATCAATTTAGATCTGGAAAAAAAATTAATAATAAATGTAACAAATTACGAATCATATTCTATCACGACGATTGGCTAAGAAATCTATATACCAAATGGCTAAATAGCTTATTCTCTCAATTTTTGAAAGTTAAGCTCATTAGCAAAGTACACGGACCTGAAATATTGACGGCCCGCGTGGCTGTGGATGATTATGTCTCTGCAGGAGAAATAGCAAATGTTGTTTACGGAGCAATGTTGCATTCCCGTAAATAGAGCTGGTCATAGTTCACATATTTTGTCCAATAGTTTCGAAATTTTGGGAAGGCAATCTCGAGCCATGGTTTCAAGTTGCCGTTGTAATGTACAACTGCTGCACGTTCGATGTCCTTTGGCGAAACATTGGGATTATAACCGAGTCCCAAGACATGCCAAAATTTGTCGAGAACATATGTGTGATTCCAAAAGGTAATTAGACCAGGCGGTAGAGTCCCCAATTTCCATAACAAGCGATCCTGATTCTGAGAATTAGACCATATGTTTGCTTGAGATTAGGATAATGTTCAGCATGAAACAGGACCATATTAAATGGACAATGTAATTAGGATGGAATTATTGAAAAGAAAATCGAATTTACCAGATTTTGCCATTTGTGGTACACATTGGTGATATTTTGCTTCCTCCACTCATTCAGGTCAAAGATATTCATTCCAAACGCCCAACCACAAGCACGAGGATCAAAATTCTTTGATATGAAAGGGTTTGAAAAGTTGAGGTAGTGATCAAACCGGTGAAAAGTTTCTCGACATGTTTCAACCACTCCAATGACCTTTCCATTCAAATCAAGAGACCAAAGGCCGGTAAGATCCTTCTGAACCACCACATCATCGTCTAAGAACAAAACCTTGTCCAGCTTTGGGAAGATCTCAGGAAGGTAAAAACGGAGATGATTCATAATTGAAAGATACTTAGGATTTCTGTATTTCAAGTTGGAATCAGGCTCAGCATGCCGGTTTTTAAAGTAATAATCAATCATGGTGCGCAGCGCCAATTGCTTGAGAACAGGACTGTAACTTGAGTTTAACCACGTAAATTCCTCAACATTCTGAACCTGTATTGTTGCATTTCCAGGAGGATTGGCCAAAAACCACATCTTCATTGCAGCATAATTGAGTTTGTCTGTAACAACATGGATGACGTGTTTTGAAGGATCCTGTCAGGGGGAAAAGGAACACCAGAAATTTTAGCATCAAACTGAAATAATTTATAAGAATGTAGATGAATCACAATCTGGACTCCCAAACTCTTTCGAACCTTAGCATGTGTTATTGTTGAGTTTACAACAACTGATGCAGCCAATATGTTATCAGAAAATAAGGCATAGTGGAAAAGCTTTGGATCCTCCAACTTTTCCTTGTTTGGGAAATGCTGTTGAGATGCATTCAACAGGAAATACTCAGTTGAAAGGCGCAGAGGAAGACAGTGAAGTCCTTTAGGAACCGTCTTAGCAGCTAACTGTGTCAAAAACAGAGATTGTTTCTTTTGGACTTGGAGCTGCTCCTCGGATGACTGAATCATGGCACGAAGCTTCTTTACCGTGGCTGCACAATCATCTTGAATCTGTCTCCCTTTGGACAGAGTTTGTTCCATTCCTTTCACCTTCTCATAAGAACTACATTTCAACCAAAAAAGAATGACATGCCAAACTAAAGTGCAAAACCAGAACTATGAAAGATAATTGGCAAACTACAGAGGATTAAGATGGAACAAGAAAAAAGAAAAAAAAGAGCATACTTGCTTGGCAGCTCGGAATCCTTGGTGGCAGATCCAATTGTTCGTTGAACATCCTTCATCCGCATCCGAAGTTCCCTCATAAACTGGGGATTGTTCCGAGTTGCAGCGAGGGTAAGAAACACCTTTGCTTGGATAAGTAAGTCCTTCAATTGACACACGCGAGCATCTACAATAGCTGGTTTTTCATCCTGTTTGACCCTTGGTCTGGAAGGATTTTTTCTGCGTCCAACTTCCTGCAAATAAATCCAGACGGAAAAAAAACACCAAATTTGAAAACATATAGCAACGGTATCATCCATGGATGGAAATAAAAATGGAAAATGTTTACAGATTCAACGGAAAAACATCAGATATATCTTATTACACACGAAAGCATCGACTGATGTGCCATGGTGAATTCAAGAACTAGTCCAAATTTTATACTCCACTATCATTCTCTTTGATGAATTTGCGATGCAAAATGTTTGATCGCGGAGCCAATAATGAGGCTCTTTTCGAAATACAAGGATAAATTGACATCTCTAATCATCAACAACAGAGTAACAACAGCACAACAAGAGCATATATTTCTTGCCAAACCCTAAAGCTTGAAAAACGGCGATAGAAATTCACTTGTTGCGGATTTAATGAAAGCAAAAGAACTAAGCACTTGTGATCTTACCTTTTTCCTGGAGACATTTTTCGATGTGCCCTCATTGTGACCACCCCTCACTTTATTGTTAGTTGACTTTTCGTTCTCCTCTCCAATCTGGACAACGTGATTCCTATCGATCACTTGTCTTATGGGATTCTCATCCGAAGACTGTTTGTCGCCATTACTGCTGCCCAAACTGGATAAATTCGTACTCTTATCTTCCGCAAATTCCAATTCTGTTATGTTCCAACAAATAACTTACATATTCTAAACTTCAATTCGGTTAAAAAAAAAAAAAAGGATGCAACTACAAAATGAATAACACGGATAACACCTTCAGTGAGCTGTCTAGTAATCCGAGTATTCTCTCCAGAAGAATCATCAGAGTGATTGAAACCAGATGCAGTTGAATTCTCTAGATACACCATGCCTAATGGTTCTTTAAATGTTGTAGATGTCTCCTGCTAATTTCGAAACAGTTAAAACAATCCAGAGCAACATCTATTAAAAAAATTCTACATACAATTATAAGATTGAAACAAGGGAAGGGAAGATATCAATACCAGTGGCAAGACCTTCAGAGCCCTAATTTCACCCCCAAATGTCTGCGCAGCAAAAATGTCAAAGAACTCATCATCCCTATTTTTTCAAAAATAATTTAATCGGATAAAAATAAGCAATTAAGAAAAATTACCAAGGCTGAAGCATCTTCCACAAATTCATTCCTCACTGCAAGAAAACAAGATTCAATCAAAAAAGACCAGAAGTACCAAGCAAGAAACAAACAGATCCATTCTTCAGAATGTGAAGTAATGAATAAAGGCAAAATGTGAGAAAAGTGAAGACTTACACGATGAAGAAGTGAAATGGACTCCAAGATTGTCGGTGAACAGAATAATTGGCGCAAGAACCGTCACCAGCAGAAAGAAAACCACCGATTTCTTCAGCTTCATTTTCATCCCTTAATAATCCTTCTTTTCGTCCTCCACGCAACCAATTTTCCCGAATTTGGTAAACCCTAAACTCGGAATCAAACCATCCAGAACAAAGCTCGCGGTATCAAACACCACCAATTTGTGAGATTCAAAACTTGATTTCCTCGATTAAAAAGGAAAACCCAGTACAAAACCTATGCCAATGCAGATTCAAAACCCCAAGAAAACTTGATTTATTAGGGTTCAAAAGCCCTCAATTTGAGATCCAGCCAGAACAATGAAAACCATAAGGAGGACAAGGACAAGAGTAAGAACAGCAAAAGATTATTTGGTGAGTAAAGAACCCAGAAGAAGTACGCTGGGGAATCAAACTGGAACGAGGAATGGAAACAGGGCAGGACAAGGAAAGATTGACAGCCCAAAAAGGGGAGGAGAGAAAGGAAATGGAATTGGAGATTTGGAAGTGGGCAGGAACCAGGATGATGTCGTGATCATGGAAATATTTTTTTATTAATTAATTCAACTTCCCGTTTGGGAAATTATTAAGTACTACTGCATACTATTTTTAATTTAATACTCTCTTCTCATTTAAAATACTAGGCTTAGTCACAGCATGCACGCTCATATATTTTTTTAACGGTTAAGAATTTAAATTGTATATGACAAAAAGTTATAAAAAGTTTATTGTCTAAAACTACAAAATTATATGAATCTAACAAGATCTCATTTGACTATGTTTTTTCTTACATAAGTATGATAAAAATTTAAATCAAATTTAAACATTGAATAGTGTCAAATAATGCTATATAGCATTTCTAATGAGACGGAGGAAATACGGATCTATATGTTTTTAAATCACACTAATCATAAGTGTGGTATGAGGCTCTAGCAGCAAACGTTTTGGGTTTAAGACTTTATATATGCAGAATTCTGCTTTGGAAAAAATAATCTTTCCATGCCCACCAAATCATCGAGTAATTAATCTTTGGTCCAATGTGGCCGGAAGATGTATACACGCCCAAAAGGGAAAATCATAATTCATGGCAATGCATCTCTCACAAAATTTAAATTACGTCTGTGATATCACAACGGCAAAATCTTTTTATAAACCATTTGTAATAAAACTTCCCATCTTTTAGTACTATATATATGTAGGAGTATGAATTATGTTTTATGATGTTGCATCTTATATCTAAATTAATCGAAAATGGCTAATTTGTTATGATATGATTTTCACTATTTTTTTATTAAATTATTAATTTTTTAAAACATTGACACCCATATGTCGACAAAATATATAACACCTTAAATTATTGTTATAAAATTACTCAAGCTCATATTGTAAAATTGGATTATTAAAATATACTGTATTATTATAGTGTTGAGTATACTTTAATATCTTTATTATATGGATTATGGATTTTTATTAAAATATTTTTTTTCTAGGAAAGATGTGGTGACATTCCATATTGTACAAATTAGAAATGGGACAAATGAGAGTGGTAGAGGCCGTGTGGAAAATCGAACGGTTGGAAATCAAAGTGCCTTGACAACTTAACCAAGTCTTCATCTCTTGTATTAAAATATTACTATTAAATTGTACTATCTCCATATCAAAATATTTTTGACATTCCTACCTTTCACGGAAATCAATGCATATTTTTAACCACTAATAACTCAAGTTTGGTACAAGTAAAAATTTTAAAAGTTTAATATTTAAAAACTACACGATGAGACGAGTCTAACAAATCTCACTTTGTTATATTTTAACTTATATAACTATGATAAAACTTTAAGTGAAAGTCTGTGTGTGAATAGTACCAACTATTCCAATGTCAAAAACATTTTGATACGGAGGGAGTATAAGATAAAATAAAAAAAAATTGCTAAATTTTAATAAATTATAAATCATATATGAATGGTAATATAAATCTATAATATACTAAAATTGAGTATTTTCAAAAAAAAATTCCCTCCAAAACTACTATTTCATCAATTTATTATTATATTAATTGTTTCTTTGACTAATTCTAACATAAATTCTCCACATTAATTAATCTTTCATATCATATTTTTTAATATCTCTTTCCTATATAATAAATCTAAAAAAATTATAAAAAACATTACATTAAATAAATGGTGTATATATATATATATATCATATTATACACCCATGAAAACCCTTGAATTTAAAAGTGAGTAATATTTTTCCAGATGAGAATTTCATTCAAAATATTTTAATTTACATAATTTCAAAAAAATATATATATTCTTTTTTCATCATTATTTATTTCAATAATTAATGGTAATACTAATACCATTATCTTAAGAGATGTAATGAATAATATAAAATGTATTTAATTTCTTATAAGTTTATGTTGAATTCTAAATAAATTATAAAATACTGATTTTTTTACTACAACTTTCAATTTGAATATACAATTTTAAATAGATGTAATTTAAATATATTAAAATATTTAATTAAATATATATTTCATGTCATTATTATTATTATTATTTTATTATTATTATTATTATTATTATTATTATTATTATTATTATTATTATCTAATTATTTAAATAGTGTATTATGATCATTCGCTCTGAAGAGTTTTATGTAAGATCTGTGGTCTCATTCTTATGTGAATATCTATTAATTCATTTAATCTGATGAGATATATTTAGTGTTTTCTTTCAAAACTATTGTGTTGATCATGTGATTGTTCACCTGTTCATTTATATTGACTTTGAATACAGACATCCTTTGATGATTCATGAGTTAGGCAGTGTTGGAGTGGTCATCAAACTACATTGTAATAAGATGCCTTTAATTATTTGGTTTTATTTTGATATTTTTCCAGATCATTCGGCATTTTGATATCAGATGAGTTGATGGACGGAGGAACATTTTAAAGCATTATAAAAAAAAATGGAGATAGGCTCTTAAATATCAGAGTTTTATGACCAAGTCTGAGTTGCTAGGAGTTTAGCTTTCATAGGGAAATAAAATAGGTGTTTTAATATTTTCTATTATGACCTTGCCATTTGGTATTTTTTTTTTTCTTATGACGTATTAAATCTATATATATTTTTCTTTCTTAATTTTAGTTTTCTACACCCAGCTGAAACAAGCACTTCAAAGTTACGCCAGTGGCTATGTAAGGAATATATATAATACTATCAAACATTTTCTTTAATTAATATTCCTAGATATAAGTTACAATTACTTGGGGTTCTCGCCTCTCGAAAGTATTTGTTTCAATATTTCCTCTTCTATATTATTCATTGGTAATTTAATTGTGTGTCTTGCAAAAAAAACACCAAAACCATAATAAATAATAATTACCATGATTCTTATTTTACCCTACTTCTTAATGTCATTTAAGTGCATGCTTGCCATAGTACCATCAATTTATTGTTGTATCCGAAACGATTTGTATAAAACATTTGATTCCTGAAGTTGAAAAGCTTGTAGTATATTATTCTGCTGAGACGTTTAAATACTACAACTTCCAAATTTACACCAACCCCTATTGTTATCTTGATACCCCAAATGCAAAATGAGAGATACAATACCACATGCTTTTGATGTCCACTAATTTTAAAATACTCTTTCATTCCCTTGAAGCTTTAGTTTCTTTTCTTTGCTTTTCTTTTTTTCCTTTATGTAGTAAATGTTCATAATAAAATTGATGCGAACACTTAAAATCTCTTGAAAATGTAAAATTGAAGGTAAATGTTCAATGTTTTCTGGAAGTGCCTTGAGAACACATGTTCTTTTCATAAAAGTGGATAATCACATACAATATTCATTTTCTTCTATACTAATCAAGTTCCAATTAACCGAATGGACCCGAACCTGGGTGATCTATCCATGACCAGGATGAAGCTTGGGTGAAACTAAGTGGAGGTCCGAACCGACTGCGTCTTGGCTTCAAAAGGGACGTTCCTTTTCATGAATAAATGGAAATGTTACCTTGTCACTTTTTGGCAATGGCATTTTTCGCTGTGGTTTCGTTCAAGAAGGATTTATAGAAAGAAATTTCTATATGTTGGATTGAGAATTTTAGTGTTTAAAAATGGTAAACCCTAAATAATAACTTTCACCTTGTGTCATTTTTATTATTTAATATTAAATTATTTGTATTAGGTATATTAATAGTTTGAATATGATTTTTTTTTTCCTGGATGGTTTGGTTGATTGCTAAGGAATTCACTAATTGACAACATACACTTTGTTGTGAGATTTTTTACTCATACCAATAGGGAAGTCATATATAGTCATTTTTTTATGTTATTATGAAACTGCATTATGATATTTACAATTTTCTTTTTTAAAATTAAAAATCTTAATGAAAAGGGGAATCATACTGATTGAATTTTTTATGTCTCAACCTTATTGTGGTGTTTTCAGTAATGGATGCATAAGTATCACTTAATTTACGATAGAATGTATGTTTGGTTTCACATTTAATGATAATTTTTATGACTTTTTTTAAAGGAGCCGAAGCCGAAGAAATGATGGTGGGAACCCATGCCACACAAACATAAAGGGATAAATGGGAGGGATAGGAGGTCGGGTGGGGAATCGAACCCCCAATCTAAGGTTGAAAGGTATGGACTTTGCCGCTCGAGCAAGTATTCATCCCATTGTGACACTAATTTTAGACTATTATTTATTAATATTAAAATTTTATTAATTATAAATATGCATTAAATCTTTTTTATTTTATTGACGAAAATATTTTGCCCGGTGCATCGTACGGGCGGGTATTACTAGTATTTAAATGGTAATACACTATTACTTAATAGTATCAAACCCTCAAATTAATTATGAATAATTTTCTAATTTATACAGGACTTTGGATTCATATAATAATCGACTCCAATTATTATCTCTTAAATACTAGAACTAGTTCCGCCAAAAAAATACTAGAACTAGTATAAAAGTATCAATAGAGTTTCTATCCTGATTATTTATCATCTGGATATGCGGAAGTGTTCCATTATAGTTGGCAATATGATACGAGTCACAATGGTGTACAATCATACCATTTTCAATGCAATGACTGAAGGAAGTGGATATGTCAAAAACCTAATTAATGGTGTAATTATTGATTGATTGGTAACTGACATCTTAGAGTGGATCATATATGGAGTAGTGCTGTGGCAAATTAATTCGGATACAACACCTGGTAATTGTGACGGGCAAACGAGAGAGGAGATGCTAGACCTGAATACCTTTCCCGACGCAATAGGTGACATCGACGAGCATGGAACATCGCCAGATCGCGGTTGTAATGTCGACACCGCTTCACAATTTGTTGATTGCTTGTTAGTGGAAGCTGATGATGATGTTCAGGCGTGGGATAACACATACCTGATCATTCCATAAAATTCCCACGATTTTAGGAGCAATAAAAATGTGACCCCCAGAATAACATTCAATTAATTAAACTTTAAAAAGGAAATGAACTAATAAAAACTACTGCCATATTCGACACACCATAAAGTCAGGAATCAATAACAGCAATATCCACATACCATGTAAGCGGTTATCAGTACACATGACAAAGCACATAATATGCACGTGAACAGCATCAGATAAGCAGTTGTAGAACATAGTGCGAACTGGATGGCAGCACAAGCATGCAATTTGTAATTAATAATGCTGTTGTTAGGACGGAGTAAGAAGTCTTAGTATTTTCAGTACAAGATTGCTAGAACATTGTTATGCAGTTCATATAGCATATATATCATGTTAACGCAACACAACACAAATAAATGCGTAAGGTACAAAACTCAACAGCATTCACAGCACATAGGTGGCATTCTCACCATAGCATAAATATGCATTTTGGATAACATGTGTATGCAACCTAAAAAGCATTTCCATAAAGTTAGGAATCAAGAATGCAACACTGTTCAGAGATTTGGTACAATTCCATATTATATAAATGGATACCTGATCATTCCATAAAATTCACACGATTTCAGGAGCAATAAAAATGTAACCTTCCCAGAATAACATTCAATTAATAAAACTAATAAAAACTACTGCCATATTCGATACACCAAAAAAATAGCACAATGCAATCATCCCAAAAACATCTCTGGATATGCAGAGTCAGGACCAGAACCAATTCCTAAAAGTATTGCCTCCGTATAAAATTTTTATTTAGTTTGTAATTCCTACCTAGTCCACTAGTATACTAGGTTTATCATATTATTGTGGGCTGTTTATGATAATCACATTATGTCTTGAATTAAAAAGTTAATGCGGTGGTTGAAATGTACTACTACTTTTTTCTAAAAGCTATATATGCTCAATTTTCTATTCAAATAGTACACCAAAAAAATTTTCTATTCAAATAATATATTTTATACACAAATAGTGGATGGCATTATGATCTATGAATATGAATTAGAAAGAGATGCAAAATTGAATTATTCAACATTATAACTTTTTAACCGTATGATTTTAAGAATACAATTTTTTTTTACAAGTCTCCCCCTTCTGCAGTACTATCATTTATGTTCAATGGTTGAAAATAGTAATTTTTTTTATGAATGTGAATTAATTGCTTTTTTCTAAAGAAGTTTAAGTGTAATTAACCCCACATTTCACCATAAAGTTGTGAACTAAGGGTGTGTTTGGTTGTGAGTAGATTTAGGAGCATAAGGCGAATTGAAATAGCATATCCTCTCACAATTCTCTCTCCGAATCTGCTATCTGCTAGTGAATCCGCTGACTACCAAACATCCCCTAAATCAATTTATCGAGTCATTCTGGGTGTAATCCTAATCCATGTCTATTTATTAATTTACGTAATTGGGAAGGTCAAGGAGTTCGGCTCCCGATTGCAACCAATCTCGCCGTTGAATGTTCATTACGCAGGGCCCAGTTGGTGTGAACGGTGGGATTGATGGTGGTGCTGGACTCCAGAGATGTTTGTAGTAGTCACTGGTCCTATGCTCCTTGCTTTGAGGATTACAGTACTTTTTTCTTTTATTTTTTTTTTAAAAAAAGAAAATTTATTACTTGAGAGACTTGAGACTTTGTTAATTAGGGCATGTGATTGACACCAAATTATTTCTGCTATTGCCAATGGCTCTTATAGGAGCGCGATAAATATTTTATTTTATCTTATTTTGTTTATTTTTTATTTTATTTTTTTCAGCTGTTGCTATTGGAATACAAATTCAACAATCAAAATTAATTAATACTACCCTCATAATATTTTTTACGGACTTATTTTTCACATAGTTCAATGCACATTTTAAATCATTAATAAGTCAAATTGGGTACAAGTAAAAATTCTAAAAGTTCGATATATAAAAACTACAAGACGAGACGAATCCAACAAGATATCACTTGATTATATTTTAACTTGTATAACTATAATAAAACTTTAAGTGAAAGTTTGTGTATGAATAGTATAAAACATTAGCAAATGTCAACATCAATACGAGACGGAGAAAGTACTAGTAAAATACAGTATAAAATTTGTTGAGCAACATCATACATGCATATATCAGTGATTATATTACTAACTAGTATAACCCCGCCCGAATGGACAGGGATAAGATAACAAAAAATGAAATATTGAATTATAATATTACCCACTCGAAGATCATAATAGCCAATGTGATAAGAAATAGGAAAAAACTGAAATTTAATCCTGGTGGATTGAAAATATAAAATAGCGAATTGTGTGGTTTGAATAGATAAGTGTCGTATGAAAATATTGTTATCTGCACAATAATTATTGTCAAAGAAGATTAATATGTTTATACACATTGAAAAACTTCTTTGTACATAACATCGCTTGTAGACGTAGGATTGACATGATCATCTTCATAAATCAGAACTTTTATTGGATTGTGAGTTTGTATTGTATTTCCGAGAATTTTTATTAGATTGTGAATTTGTATTAATTATATTTCCGGATACATGTACATGTTACACTAAATATATAATGTACTTTGAAAATTATGAAGTATACATGTTACACTAAGTTGAGTGCTGCATTTAAAAAGTGCATAATATTTTGGGTGCATGAAACCTGAATTATTATTGGGGTTTTTAGGGAGAACATTTCATTAGATAGATTACATATTTTTTTCATGGACTCTTTTAAAGTTATTGTTCTCACAAGGCTCAATAGTGTTTATGAAATGAAATTTTGAGGGTACTATTCATAAGATGAATAGATTTAATATAATATAAATAGATAAATAGATACTAGTTAATCTTGCATTAATTTCTGGTTAAAATTAAGCTTGCATGTATTCGCCAGTAATAATGTCTACATTATTTGTTTTAGCACATCACAATTTTTTAGTTCCTTTTTAAAAGGAAAAAAAAAAAAAAACAATGCTCAAGTATTATTAATTAAACTGAAAATAGAGGAGATTATTGAGCTAGTCCATGGCGGTAGAAGTAGAACCAAGAATCACTACACAAACCGGCCCCCTATCCCTCCCCTTTATTCCCCTTTGTAATTGTGTGGCATGGGCTCCCACCACCCCTTTCTCAGGCCTTCAATGGCTCATAAAAAAAAAAAAAAATCGCTACACAAACCGGGCACACTTTATTTGGGCACCTTTTAATTAGGCCCATGAGTGACCATCCCAAACAATAATGATGAACATCAAGAAATATAATCCCTAGTGTTGTATTCATGGACTTCCAACGGGCAATCTTGAATCTTCCTTTCACAAATCTCATGGTAGAGCTGTCGAGAATTAAATATGTGTGTCCTAATTCATACTAGTTCATATCAGCATTTGATGTTCCCAAAATATCTCCATCCTTGTTAGTACAATATATGAGGAGGCATGTGGATGATCAGACAGGGACGGACCAATGTGGAGTGGGGAGATTACCTATTGGTGAGGACACCGTAAAGTTAATCAAGTGGCGGATCAATTAATGAGGGAGCTCCAAATTATGCTGCTGTCTCCAGGTTCAACATCATCGACGACATGGAATGACCAAAGGCGATCGCCATCCAGCCTGTGGTCGATAGGGAAACACCCATCCACATTGGCATCAACCGAATCCAAGATATGCTTGTAATAATGATCATCCGTATCCACATTTGAACAATATGGTGTCAGCATATATTCTTCAGGCTCCAAGAACTCGTCCGCCTTGAGGAACTTACCGTCCTTGAGCCATGGGAAATCGAAAATGCTGATCGTGTCATCAGTACCCTTTTCATAAGAAGAGGACTGCTGATCATCATTCTTCACGGGAGGCCGCATACATTCTTGTTTCTTGCTTTTGTGGGATGCTGAGGTGATTTCCTCATCGTCTCCTCCTCCTTGGTGCTCTCGTCCTCTCTTCTTTTTGCTCTCGACTGCACTGTTCGACTCCATACATACAAAAAAAATCAAAGAGAATTGGGCTTTGTAAGCTGTGCTGCATTTTAGGTTCATTCTTATAAGCCTAATCCCTCACGAGACAGCAACGCTAACTGGCAAGAAGCTATATAAAGCGCGCATTTTACGCTCTTTCCTAACAAATCATTTTGCACCCCCATTTTGTGGAAATGAACGGAATTTGTTATTAAACTTGTGAAAATGGGATGCCTTTTCTGGAATTTGTGTTTCACGTTTCCTTGTAATTCTATCACGATCAGGATGATCATCAGAACATGTTATATATTGTGTGTGTCTCAAGACGTATTGATGAATTTACAGAAGAAAAGAAGATTCCAGGGAGGAGAAGGCATTATTCATACATATGCATAAAACTTGGATGGCACAGCACATTTCACGGAGTGTTACTGTTTTATATGTAAAGTGTCGAAAAGCAATAAAAAAAGAATGTTTTAGTGGTGCTTACAAACAAAGTCTGGTGCTAAAGCAACCTCCACTTTGACAAGAATCACGATGGACCATACAGGGATTCCACCATAACCACCTTTTAGTCCTGAATAGCTGAAGACAGTTAAAATATGTCATCACGAAGCAATTTTCGTTTCAATTATAGGATGTGTCCTATACAGAAATGGTAAGTGAAATGGCAACCAGAAATCAAGAATGTACGAGTGGCAATATAACAAGTTAAATTCATTTAATGCATTCAAAGTTTCCATCCCAGATGTTCTTAAGCATCACTGCAGAGCCGTCCCGCCAATGGAGCACCTGCACAGGGCCTCCCATTTTGGGGGCCCCATCTTAATTTCTTTTAATATTATGTTTTTTTAAAAAATTTTATTTCGTACTTTCTTCGTATCATAATGTTTATTACATATTCACTTTTCACGTAATCTAATGCATATTTTAAACTAATAATAACTCAAATTTGGTATAAGGAAAAACTTTAAAAGTTTGATATTTGAAAAAACTAAAGTCTTTGTGTGAATAATACCACATAGCCAAACGTAAAGAATATTATGATACGGAAGTAGTATTTATTACTCCAAAGCATTTAGGCATAATATTTCATCCATCTACACTATTATTAATATTATTAATTATTTTTAGTAATATTATTTTATTAATTGATTTGTTGATCAAATTAAAATATTTATAATACTCATAACTCTAAAATTAAATTTTGCTACTCTAGTATAGCTTTTGTTTTTCTTCCATTACAAATAATTATTTTAGAGGTATATATATATAGGATATTAGATGTATATATATATATATTTACATCTAATTATGCTTTTTGTCATTATCAAATTTTCATGTCATTTATTTGGTTATATCATATTTAACTTGTATTTTTAGTGGTAAATTCAGTTTAATTTTTAAACTTATAGCTAGTCCTTCTAATTTCATAATTCTTTCAATCTTCTGATAAAATAAAAATCTTAAATAAAATAATACTCCATCTATCTCAATAAAGATGACTTGTTTGACCAGGATATGCAATATATATTTTAAAATTATAAATTAGACATATTTAACAAGACCATACTTAATTATTTTTTTAAATATATATTTATAACGAAATTGAGTCAATAAATAGTAGTTTAATGAAATAAAAATTAATTTTCTTTATTAATAAAATATAATTCTCTTTTATAGGGCCCATTTTCTTATTTATTTATTTTTTGCTCAGGGCCTCTAAAATGTCTGGGACGGCCCTGAGTATCAGTTAACATTATCAACAGTTGTTTTCGAAATGCTTGTTAGGTTTTCATTATCATATAGTACATGGCCGTTTATGACATTTCAGGGCCCATGCAAGAATAATCATAATAGGCCCCGATTAAATTTAAATAAATATAAGTATATTATTAAAAGAAAGTATGTCAATACTAAAAAAAAAATTCGTTTCGTTGAACTAAAATTATAAAAGAAATCAAATTTATTGCAATTTTTAGAGAAGAAAAATCAAATAAAATTAATTATTAGTTTTGTAAGGAGCAAACATAAAAATTTTAAATGAAAAATTAATATATACTATAGAAAAAAAAATTATTAAAACTCAAAAATAATTTCTAGCCCCCTTTCAATTATGGGTCCTGGGCGATTGTACTTCTCGCCGCCCCCTCCAAATCGGCCCTGATAGTACAATTCGTCCTATAATGAACCACCAGATAATGCACAATGCAGTTGAACAATTGTTGATCGATGAAACAACTCTTTTTTCTGCTCAGGTTAAATATAATTAATTTCCCTTTCCAGAGCCGTCCCGAAGCAGGTGCCAATGGAGCACCTGCACAGGGCCTCCCATTTTGGGGGCCCCATTTTAATTTCTTTTAATATTATTTTTTTTTAAAATTTTTTATTTTCGTACTTTCTTCGTATCATAATGTTTATTATAGATCCACTTTTCACGTAATCTAATGCATATTTTAAACTAATAATAACTCAAATTTGGTACAAGGAAAAACTTTAAAAGTTTGATATTTGAAAAAACTAAAGTCTTTGTGTGAATAATACCACATAGCCAAACGTAAAGAATATTATGATACGGAAGTAGTATTTATTACTCCAAAGCATTTAGGCATAATATTTCATCCATCTATACTATTATTAATATTATTAATTATTTTTAGTAATATTATTTTATTAATTGATTTGTTGATCAAATTAAAATATTTATAATACTCATAACTCTAAAATTAAATTTTGCTACTCTAGTATAGCTTTTGTTTTTCTTCCATTACAAATAATTATTTTAGAGGTATATATATATAGGATATTAGATGTATATATATATATATATATTTACATCTAATTATGCTTTTTGTCATTATCAAATTTTCATGTCATTTATTTGGTTATATCATATTTAACCTGTATTTTTAGTGGTAAATTCAGTTTAATTTTTAAACTTATAGCTAGTCCTTCTAATTTCATAATTCTTTCAATCTTCTGATAAAATAAAAATCTTAAATAAAATAATACTCCATCTATCTCAATAAAGATGTCTTGTTTGACCAGGATATGCAATATATATTTTAAAATTATAAATTAGACATATTTAACAAGACCATACTTAATTATTTTTTTAAATATATATTTATAACGAAATTGAGTCAATAAATAGTAGTTTAATGAAATAAATATTAAATTAATTTTCTTTATTAATAAAATATAATTCTCTTTTATAGGGCCCATTTTCTTATTTATTTATTTTTTGCTCAGAGCCTCTAAAATGTCCGGGACGGCCCTGTCCCTTTCCATAGAATTTTATTTTATTTTTTGTTGGAAAAAAGACGAGGAAGAAACTCAAGAAAGACGGAAATTGAATGACAACAAATCAGTACTGTGGAATCCGTCTAAATTGCTGACCATATCTAACTTTACTTAATGCAGCTCATGTAAGAAAAAGGCAAAAGAGCGGAGCTTCCGATTTTTGAACTTTTCTTTAGCAACAACAATGTTGATGGGCTTGTTTGGACGAAGCCATTTGTAATAAAAAGGACCTGAAAGAAAAAAAAAAAAAAAAAAAAAATTGGACATAAATAATGTATTTTTATGAGCAATTGGGAAACAAACATTTTCTTTTTCTTTTTAAAATACAATAACAAAAGTCTCAAATAAATGAATTTAGTGAAGTGGAAGGGATATCCCTCCAAATCCAAGCAAGATATCACAGCCAAAAATCACTCGACGCTCGTTTGGTAAGATTGTGCGTGGATGGAGTCCATCATTTGCCGAATATGATGGAACACTGTATAATTCTTAGCAAATGAATTCATGCAACTTACCTGAAAATTTGTCAGTGATTAAGAGATAATACCATAAGAACAGAAAAGTTCAACCAGTGGGCAAGTCCAAGTAACGAACGATGCAAACATTTTATGCAGCACATGAAAAAAGGAAATCATCACCTTATTTATGCAACGGTAGTACGAACTCCATACAAATTCAAATCCATCGAATCACCTCCAGGACCGTTCCTGAGATTTTATGAGATTTTAAGGGCCCTCGGAAAAAATAAAATAATAGGCCCCTACTAATTTATTTTTATTTATTTCTGAACAACCTATGCTAGGGCCGAATGGGAATCGAACCTCCAACCTATGAGTTGGCAGTTGGGGGCTTGACCACTAGGCGAAGTCTTCATATCCCCATTAAATTTAAATAAGTACATAATTAAAAAAATTATTAAAAGAAACTATATCCATACTAAACTTTTTCCTTTAAATGATTTAAATTATGAAAGAAATCAAACTTACTACAATTTTAGAGAAGAAAAAATCTAATGAAAAATTAATTATTAGTTTTATCATATTTAAACAAAAGAAAAAAATCCAACGAAAAATTAATATATAAAATAGAAAAAATAAAAAAGTTATTAAAATTTTAAAATAATTTTTAGGCCCTTTTAACTATGGGCCCTGGGCGATTGCACTTCCGGCCGCCCCCTCCGGCCGGCCCTGATCACCTCAGACTTAGATGCACTTCAAATTTCAATTTTATCCCATTCAAGCACTAGGGTATGTCTATCAACTATCATCAAGTTGGAGACACAATTCACAGAGTCACAGATGAAGGCAGGCAAGCAAAATTTCTAAAGCCGGAAAAAAAATGCGTGCTAAACCGCTACTCAAAATTGAATTCAAACCGAATCTCACATATGTGATGCACAAGTTCAATGGAACTAGAAAAGTCCATATTTTGCAACCTGGGATACATGGCAAGCCTGCATTGGCTGCAGTGTTGGAGGTACTTGATTTGAGTGTGTGTAAAATCAAACAAATAAAAATGGGCCCTCAGATATTTGGGCATCCCATCTTGTCTTACATTCAACCCTCTCTCCTATTGTTTTCAATAAAAGCTTGCCTAATGGTGGATTACAGATAAGGAAAAACAAAAGGTCTACATAAACACAGAGGTACACACCCTCAATCAAGGAGGAGAAAACATGACATGCCAACTAAGATATATATATGTGGGAGTGCAGCATATATAGAGTCCATGAATGTAAAGGGATTGCCTGCCCGCAACTTCACAGCAGAATCAGGTACTTATTTGCAATCCTGTTTCTTACCTCGGTGTTTTTCACACGATGCGTTCATACATAGGCAGGAGGGATAGAGGGAATCTGCCTGGCTCCCTGAATGCCAACTAAGATAGGTTACCAAGATTTGCCTTTGGTGATTTCTTATTTGGCATCAAGGGAGTCAGACAGGTACTCATTCTTCAGTTTAAACACTAATACAAACACATAATACATAGACTTCTTGATGAATAAATCAAACTTCGGTTTGTACACCGGGAATCACAATCAAACCCTTCATCTTCTTGGTAGGATTTTGAAATGGCTACCAATTTTTTTTCTAGAATTAAAACCATAACAGATGCGCACGCGCACACTGTTTGTGGGTATGAATAAGACTCGGCATATATGGGCCAATTTAATTGCTTTGATAAAAAGAGAACACTCAGCTCGAACTCGTATACAAGTTACAAGTTAAAACTGAATGAAGAAAAATACTGTATACATCAAAGCTCAATAAACTTCATTGAGCATAAATAAGATTCTGCAATAAATCTGTATGCGAAATCTATGTAACAGAAGCTACAGCCTTAACAAATGCATGTAGACGTGGGCAGGAACTTTCAAACAAACATGATGTTTCGTTCACATGCAACTTATAGAAATTAAGAAAATGTGAGAAACAATAATGAAACCAAGAGATATAATCAAAACTAAACCATCAAAATAAATCAAATCATACGTCTTCGACAAATGATATAAAGCCAATAAATAACCAGAGGAATAAGAGAATTCAGTATCAACATCTTTGCATCCATTTCGGCAGTCAGAGGCATATCCTTGGTAGACCAGAAAAGTGAAAGTCGTGCAGCTCAGGGTTTGCAATAAGAAGCAACTTTACGTATCATCAACTTGAGAATGAAAAACAAAACTCGGGAATGTTGTGGTGATGTCTCTGTTCATCACAAGTGGTCAAATTTTAGTTGCTCAAAATTCTACACAGAACTGTGCCATGCTGTATGGCAGAAATTTGTTTGAATCAAGATAAGACGACCAAACTTACTTTAGGTATTGCAGGGTCATATTCTTTAGAAGAGACGGATGTCGCATCACCAAGTTTCTCCATTCTTCTTTGTCGATTTTCCCATCGTGTTTGGTATCTGCTTCCTCAAATGTCTGAAATCATATGGTGATTTAATGTAAGATTATTATCAGATAACATGACGAAAATATTCTGACTGTGTTAGTATGACCCAGTAAGAATGACAGACAGATGTAATATGAATGGCAGATAAGATGGTTAGGAAATACTGTGATGGTTTGGCTAAGGCCATTTTTGGCAACTCAAATCACAGTCTTAAAACTTGAGACCTTTCAAATCTAAGAAACCTGAATGACCATTTGGTATCTAAATTTCATCATCTTACTTGATTAATTGGGATTTACATTTCATGAGGAACACAAGGTCCTAAAGTATTGCATAGTTTAAGTTCAAATATGATGTTTGGATGAGACATACTGTAATGAAATTTTAAGGTTCCAAGTATGATTTAATGAATCCACATTTTAGCTATATCAAGGCAACAACCCTCCCATATCAAGTTATAGGATTCATATAGAAATGTAGAAGGTAACAGGTGAGAGCCAAACTACATTAGAAAGATAGAGCCGATGGGAAATGGCGAAATTGTAGGCCTCTAAGTAAATATTGGGCAACATGTACAAATCTATGTGAAGTTCACCAAGACTGGTGCTACCTTGTCAATGATACTCTCTATAACATCATCAGAAAGATTCATCCCTGACTCCGCCAATGTCGCCACTACCATTTGCTTTACCTGAAACAGCTTGACGAAATATGTGATTTTGACAGCAAAGGTTCGGAATATTTCATAAAAGGGACTAAAATTTATGAAGAAATTTACCTCTTGTCTTTCAATGAATCCTTGTTGCTTGAGATCATACAATTGGAATGAAACTGTAAAAGCATTGGCATGTTAAATAAAGGATATACATATGATATAACAAACCTAACTACGCTTAGAAGAAATAGAGATAGTACACTGTAACTGACAAATCATAACATTTTTACTAATAGTACACCATCTCTCCTAAAAGCTTAAAACGATCGTGAAAGCCATTATTGTATGATCATATTAGTTCCTCCAACATGCCCCCTCACCTGCTGGCACATTCTTTTTCCACAAAAGCCTCGCAAGTGAAATTTTTTTTAAAAATTTTTAATTTTTTTTGCTTTTCAGGTGGACAACACTGGGGTTCGAACATGGGACTTCTGGCTCTATCATGTAAATAACCATCACCATAAAAGTTTAAGAAGAGAGAGACATTATTTTATATTTAAATAAATTCCTCCAATATTAACACACACACACACACACACAGAACACGCTGCAGCCTGAGTGTAATCGAAAGAAATAAACTTTAAGTCATCAAAAAAATGAATTTAGTAAAACAGAAGGCGGCTTATATCTATACACTTGAAGAGAAAATTTTTGTAGAAAGTAACTATGCAGCTAAATGATAACAGTATGAAAGTTGAAGCTTACAATCAATCTTGTCGTCAATGGGAGCATTTGGATGAAAAACTGAAAGGGCACGAGCAAACTCTCCAAAGTCTAATATCCCATTGTGCTTTGTGTCAAACAGGTCAAATACCTTCACAATATAGGAACATCTTTATAAGGTCAAGTACCCCCAACAACTACACCAATTATATGGGAAGACAATGATGATGAAAAGGAGGAGAAAACAGTGTTGTAGGAAAGTATGTGAGATATGTTGGCCATCAATCAACTCAACGCTACTTATTATGTGAGTTGATTTAGAAAAATACTTTGGCTTTTACAGAATATCCACGGGACCTTTAAATTGATTTGCAGAATTGGGATAAAAGACTAACCCTGTCAGCAAACAGACTCTCTTTTTTGTTTGTCTTAAACAGAGCAAGTTGGAACTCTTCCTGGAAGTACAGGGTCAAAAAACAAGATATTAATCACTTAGAAGGCAATGGAGATAAATCAATCTTATCTTCAAAATGCAATAACGAAATTAATATTATGGAAATGTCCTTCATTACCTTGTTAATCAATCCATCATCAATCACAGCACTACTAATTTTTTTAAACAATTCATACAAGGCTTCTATTTCGCTAACGCTGACTGCAGGAGAGACAGAAAGAGATGTGTTAATTAGCATCGAGCAGGAGGAAGAAGAATATGACATTGAAGGGAAGGATGCAGGATACAGCAACAGCATGCAGTTCATGTGATCGACAGACGACAAGAACATTTCCTACTGATGTTAAATACCTCTTGCTAAACTATATTTTCCATATTTATCTGCACTTATGGTCAAGCAGAATTTGTTTGCATTTACATTAAAACTTAATCAAAATCCCATCTGATTATCACTCTAGATTCTATAACATACCAAAATCAATTCTTTCATGTTCTCACTCACATTACTTGACCACACCAGTTTGTTTTCATATACATAACTCCTAATCTAAACTCTAGTAGTATCTTGTCCTTTATTTTGAACTTTCATAACAAAATCAAAATAAGCTACCTGAAGCGCCCTTATTTCTGTGGACTGTGAATAGGTAAAAGCTACTACTGGAATGCATAAAATTTCCCAATGTTCTCATAGTAACAGCGTGGAAGGAACTTGGCAACATTGTTCTGATCTAAAATCATATTGAAAAATAAAAATCACAACTCACAACACATTCAAATCACAAGATGACTTACACACAGTCTCCCTTGCTAGAGCTTCAGGGTCTTGTAGGCCCCGATGTTGCTTGGTAATCTCAGATGCACAGCAATTTACAACAGCTGAAAGCAGATGCTTCACTCCATCCAGGCACTGCACCATTATCTCTTCCGGAAATCAAAACAATCCATACCTTTGCATTGATAACAAAATTCTCCATCACTCAACATAAGAATAGTATATACTAATACTAGCACATGTATCATACGATTCATAGAAATATATCAGATTTGTGTATAAGATAAATACAATCGGGTATAATCAAGGGGAAAGCAATTTTTTTTAAAGCTGGATATTTAATTTAAGTGCCACAAGGCTAAGTGCAACGTTACAATCAAGCAAAACAACCAAAGGCATAAAAGCCATGTCCAATACAAACCAAACAACCAAACACAAACAAGATTCAAGAAACATCAGGACCAGCGCAAAATTGAACCCCAAAATCAAAGGGGATGCAACTTGATTGAGAGGTAAGAGATTATTCAATTGTTAACAATTCCCTTTCTTCAATTATCATTCATTGTTTCATTTGGCACAAAACAGTACAAAAAAATTAGGAGAAGTGCCAACCCTCAATAGTTTTCCATCGAAATTAGAAATTGCATATGGGGTGCCCATCAGCTCAAACTACTTGAGCCCGTAAAAAATGAATATCTGCTCATGAATGATCACATTGTTAGGTTGCACTACAAAATAAATCACAAAGTGGAGAAAATGGTATCCCATAATGATGTGACTGTGGTCACTGAATTTTGGTAATGAAAATCCAAAGACGCTGATTGTGGAATAAAAAGTGAAACAAATTGGGGCAAGAGAAAATGGAGGAACTATTGAATTCACATATTCTCGTAACCTCATCATAGACACAACACAATCAAATTAAGGTAAACGCATCCAATAAAGGTTCAATCTTTATATATATAACTCATATTAATCAACTGAGGCTATATGGATCCTAAAAGAAATAACTACAAATCTATGAGAAATAGCTATGTGTAAAAGAGACACATTCCAAATCAACATAAGAAGGAAAAAAGTGAGAATCAGAAAGCAAGAACCAGAAATAGAATTCAAAACTCGCAAAAAGGGCAAACATACATATACACACATTTCAATACAATCGTAATTTGGCACTCAAAAACTATACGAAAGATCAAAACTTCGAAACACATTCACGATAATAAATAAAATAAAAATACCGACAACGCGATCCATCCAACAAAATTCCCACATTAATGGGGATCCCATCCAACGAGATTCAACCACGAAGAATTAATAAAGCATAATAAAATTTTAAAAAAGAAATAAAATTTATACCTTTCAAAAAGCAATCATGGTGGAAGAGTAGGAAACACAAATTGGGCGTCGCAATTGGAGGGTTTTTAGTTGTGCATTTGTTTTCCGTGTCCCACAGAAATTGCAGAAGAAAAGGCACCCAATTTTGGAATTGGCTGGGTGATGAACAATGATTGAATCTGAATTGAGTGAAAGGAGAGGGAAAAAATGGAAAGGCAATGGGATTGCGATCAACGACGGGCAGAGAGGAGTATTAGATATGGCGTCAGGCGTCAGCAAAACGGGTGGGATGGAGGATTGGCTTCAAAGAGAGAGGCTCGATTATCACGTGTGCTACAGTGCAGGGTATTTACTTTGGTCCCGCCTCTTTCTGACCGTGAATTTTAGTTTTATACTGTAGGTTTGTTGATTTGGAATACACACGAATCAAATATTATTTTTTTTGGCTTAACTACGAATCAAATATTTTGTTTTGTGTATTCGAATTATTCAAAATCTTTTATATTCAAATAATATTTTATTTGATTCAATATTTAATTTTATATTAAATTATATATAAATATACAGATTAATAAACAATTTAAAATTTAAGTTTGATATAAATATATTTGTATATGATATTAAAATATTAAATTTCATATATAAATCAAACTTAATATATAACTCTAATAATTTAAAATTAATTTGATCAGATATTAAATTACTTTATAAAATAATTCGATTCGATAATATTCAAAAATCTTAACCAATCAAATCGAAAACTTCTTCGAATTGATTCGATTACAACTCTATTACCAGTTGGATTTTAAAAAAAAAAAACAGTTAGGTGATCATCAAATTTGAACTTTTAATTACTAAAATATAACTACAAATCTAAAACAATATAAAATCAATAAGAAAAAAGTGAGAATTGGAGATATATTATTAAATACTATAAAAAAATACATTATTTTGTCATCTATAAAGATTAGATAAGAAATATATACATCAAAGTCAATCCTACCGCTAAAATAAAATATATAGAAAACATACATTAAGTCTCCAAAAAATTTGAGAAAATTCATTTATTTTATTGGTAATTATAAATTAAATATATATGGAAGTTGTTAGGAATTATTCAAATCTTTAGTGAGACTGATAGTTTATGCCAACAAAACAACCAGAATATTCTCAAACTTTTTTATTATTCTTACACTTCATGATTTTATGCAATTCAAAACATATTTTTAATACTTCATTATCTCAATATAAAACTAAAAATTTGATATTATTAATCTATGCGATCAGACGAATCCAATAAGACCCCACTTTATTAGTATATTTTATCTTATACTATAATTGTATTAAAAAATTAAATAAAAGTTACTCAATAAATAGTACTACTATGCAAACGTAACAAAAAAATGGTAGTATTATTTTGATAATTATAATAATAATCTGAATTTCAAGGTCAAATGATATGATGTAATTTGTATAATAATTGGAATGAGTACATTTCCAAAATTGTAGAATTTTTACAATACGAACACAATATCACACATTTGCTCCTCTATACAGAAGAATCCGATCCATGTATTTTCCCTCTCTCAAATACGACCACACATGTTCAATTCTATTCTACGGCACAAACATCACACAAAGTTAATCCTCTCTATGTACAACACTTGGGGGATTTGGTCAGTTCAGTTGCCGGGAAAGCAGCCACCTCGCTGGGACCAGACAACAGGCACATGTAATATTATGCTATGTAACTTAGAGAATTCACAGGACGGATTGAGACTGTCTAAGGTTTGTATTACTTGGGAGTGGGACTAGACCTATTATTATCTATACCCCGGAAATGTATTCCTTCTCCATTTCACTTGAGATGATCCTTAAACGCTTCTGCAGATTTGACACGATGGTCTTTGCGATCTTCTTCTTATGCCTCGTGAATTTCAACCATGTTATTCCAAAGTATACTTGAATGCTGCAGCATGCTGACTTTGAAGGTACACTCTCAATTACATACCTTAAGCGAATCTGCAATAACAACCAAAAAGAGGCATCTTTTGTTAATAAGAGGCATGTTTGTTCATAAGGATCATCAGAATGTATTTATTTATTTATCCTAACCTAGTAAATGAGGGAATGGCATTTTTTTTGGTTCACCTGATTAAGGATGATAAATGCATATGTGCTAATGTACCTAAATGCATCTCATAATTCAGCTTTTTTGTAAACCAAAATGGAGTTCAAATCTAAATGAAGTTATATCAAATGGGACCTTGATATAGAAAACAGAAGAATGCATCAATAGAGAATGATTATGGTGTGGATGACCATACAGTGAAGAAGTCTTCAAGCACAAAGCCACGGAGCTTGATGTTCTCTTCGATAAGCCATCCGTTGTCACCAGGAAGTGGAGACTTTTGCTGAGTGCTCCTCACTTCCCCTCTGTAGTGGGATACTAGTTTGTCGAACTTGTATTGGATTTGTCTTTGGCACGTATCTGGATTCTCATATTCCCAAGGGGTGCAAGTATAATCAAGGCATCCGGCTCTCTCCATGATCCTTCTGTCGGCTACACCTCCTTTCAATAACTCCACCAAGAAACTCTTCTGGAAGCAACAGATAAATAAATATTTGGAATCAGCTGCATTGCAAATCCTTGTTCTCATCATTAGCTCATTTTCATTGTGATTAAGCTTATGGATGTGGGGAATGATACTCACGGGAAGAGAGAGAATGGAAGAATATATCACAAACATGTTGGAAGCATCCCCAGCTTCGGGGCAGGACATAGTGTCCTCGTTCTGAATGATTTGTTCATCGGGTTCATTGTCTGCTACTGCACTAGTTCTAGCGTCGGATTCCTCCATGGAAGGGGGCAGGCTTTCAGGTATCGGATCCTCAGAAGTTTGACCATCATTAGCTGCAGATTCTTCCTCTGCAATTCTTGCCTTCTGCTCAGGAGTCAGAGTTCTTGCCCTCCAGAGTGCCATGATTGTTCTGTAAATTACACAGCAAAGAACATACAGAAACAAACTATAGATCAAAATAGAATGTGCAGAAGTATATACACAACCAATGGATTGTTCAATAAATTGCACAGCAAATTCTATACACTACATGGACTGAAAATGCTATACTAGGCTGGAAGATAAATTCTAATGCAAAGTAACCAATGCGTTATCATTCCTGCTGGCAATTGCTGTTGGAAGATCTCGTTGAATTTGAACTTACCTGAATGCGAGATTGGAAGACACAAAAGAGTGAAAGTGAAATTTCAGCCTGCCTTCGGCATCTTGTGTCTTAGCTCCATGTCGTGCATCATCGCCTTTTCCAGGCTTTAGAATTATGATGATGATTGGACTGCCCATTGATGCCAGCGTAGGAGGTATAATTTGAATGTCTTCTATATCCTCCCAGAGAAAGAAAAAGTTTATCTTATGCCCAAATAAATCAGCATGGAACCCAACTATCCTCGGTGATAGAAACAAACGGCCCTGCCATGTGAGCATAAAATCAGTAAATACTAGTTCCCTGTAAAGAAACGTCTCCAAGCATCTATAGATCCATCAAATTTTAAACCATCCAATAAAATATCCAAGGGACTCCTCATGATCCAATTGAAGAAATACAACCATCACCATTATCAATTAATCATAAAGATGTATAGTTTCTATATATTGTCATGACCCAGGATGAAATATATTAACAAAAAGAAAGTTGAAGTACCTGGTGAGGCATTTTTCGTTTCAAGTTACAATTAAAATCATTGATGAGAAACTCTTCAGGGGGCAGTCCAAAAAGCTTCTGGAATGCCAAGTTTGTTTGAGCAGAGCGCAATTTTATCTGTAAAATCAAACAGAGGTAATGGAAAGGGAAAATGTGAATAAGACATGAAACGAAGCAGTAAGCTGGAAACAAGCCAGTTTACCTTCTTTCCGACCTCCTTCTCCATCTTAGCTATATAATCTTTGACTAGATTTTCACCCTTAGTATTATTGTTCAAGAAAATTCTTAAACGAATCTTTGGTAGACATGCCTGATCCAAATCATCACCACACAGCGGTATCCAAATATCAGACAAATCAGAGATGTTCGATTTTAAGAAATTAATGTTGGCACATCCAAGAGATTTAGCTTCAGCAAAAGGTCTCTCAAAAAAAAACACTTCCACATCCAACACAGACGGAGGCTCCTCCATTGCATCAAATTCGAAAATTTCTGCCAGGAACAATGCATATCAATTTGACACAGAAACCAGCATCTCTAAAGCCATACATAACTATGTTGGCAATACGAGAAAGACAATTAACCAAAAACAGTGGAAGTGTCTTCCAGAAAACAAAAGGAAACTAGATTTACCATTCCAAAGAGGGTCAGATCTCTGAAATTTAACTGAGCTGGTTCTTTTCATCCCATTGCAAGTAAACACCACATAAGGATCCGAGGAACCAGGCGAATTGGCAACTCTCAAGTTCTTCCCATCTATTAAGGCAACTGTGAGCAACCATCCATCTCCCCGTGCTTTGATACCATGATCGCTACCTATAATGAGATGACAAAAGAGAATTATATGGTCACCTCAATTAACTGTGCTAATGCCTACACATACCGAGACTGTTAGATCATGAATTAAGATTGCTGAGCCGAAGGCAGCCGTGGTAACTAGTTAAGAAAGTGGGATCATAAATTATTATTTCATAGAAAAGGATTACACAGACACACATCTCTATAAATACCTGTCAACATACAACTCTTAGCTTTTTGGTGAAACAACACACATGGCAGTCCAGGCATCTCATAACTTAGAAATGACTGGGAAGGAATAATTCCCCACAATAATTAACTATGAACTAATAG
>JAOANR010000004.1:59313504-59381663 GCA_030278955.1 Hygrophila difformis
AAGTTTAGCTTGATTTGGCTTTGTGCAACCACTAATTTCTTTGTAGTGATATACCACTATAATTTTTGTATTTTAATTATCATCCTTAATTTCAACCTAGTTTCCATCATTTTTGTGATACCACTGCTAAAGAATTCTGAATCCGCCAATGTGGGTTTAGGGTTTAGAGCCGTTGTGGGTCGTGATTTTGTTCCTAAATAAATTCATAATTTACACCACTATTATTGAAATTAAAAAAAGCGCCACCGGATTTCCTATTCATCATTTTTTTCCTTTTGTAATTTATATGATATGAGCTCATATCATTATTTCCTAACTTAATAGACTGTTCAATAAATAAATAAATAAAGTAAAATAATAAATAAATAAAGTAAAATAAATAAATAAAGTAAAGTATCGAAATCATTTAAATTGATTAATTATGCTAATTTTGTTAGTTTCAATAATCAACCATTATGATAAGAATTATATACACATAAAAGAAATTTATTTAACACATTAATTAAGCTTAATTACCTACAGTCGAATCAACCCTAGATGTATGATGATGTTGGTTCTTGGATCTAATTTGTCGTTTAATCTGGGACAGAAATCGTGTTCCCTTTTGTCGAAGTCGCATTTCCATTCTTCCTTTCTCGTCTTTATCCTCCTGCGCAGCTGCGCTATACTGCTATACGCTCCCTCCCCCTGCCTGCCTGATTACTCTACTCACGCGCTTCACTACTCAGTACTGCTGCCTTGCCGAGTTCCGTTTTCGGAGGGGATTCTTCTGCTTCCTCATCTGGTAAAACCTCTTTTTACTCTCCTTATTACTTCCGAGTTCTTCCTCTTTCTTGTCAAACCCCCAAGTTAGCTTGCTATTAAATATAGTTCCGGTACTTTATTCATTTCGTAGTTTTGGGTTATGGCCTCATTCGCACCATATCTTCTGCTCAGCTGAAGATTGAGCTTTACATGCTTTAGGGATTAGTTGTTTCAAGCTGGATTTTTTCGTAAAATTGAACAAAACTTGAGGTGTTTTTATGTTAAACGTGTGCTTGCTTAAGTTGTAAACAGAGGGAGGTTTGATTTTTAAAAAATATTCAGCAAAGCTTCAGCTTTTTTTTTTTTAAGGGTAAGACGTGAATATGATTCTTGGGAGTTGGGGTTTTTAGCTAATGCAGTCTTGTGTTGTGTTCCTACGATGTCATTGTATCATTTGCGAGCATTTTTAGGGACTTTTTTTTTGCCTTTGATTCATGGCACAAGTAAACTAAATCTATTGTTTGGTTTTGCTATTATGAGCAGTCTTCTGCAGGAAATTTTATGTTCATTCTTATGTATAAGGATTATTATCCTTCCGTCTATATATTTGAAATTTGAATTGAATTAGATAGAGGAAGTTCAATTGTCGTTTTGTAGGCTGCCTTTGTTATGGATAACTATGAAGATGGCTTGGGGATGAGCACTACATCCCAACCTTTGAGGAAGAGGCGTAGTAATCTGAATCGCCGGCCTGTTGTAAATGAATCAGAGTCTCCTCTAGAGTATCGTGATTCTGTTTCACGGTCATCCACGCCGTCAGACCATGTTAGTGATGCACCAAGCGAAGGCAACATTGTTAGCGAAGGCATTCCTTGGAGAAAGGGGCTGCATCCCACTCATAGCACCACAAGGGCATCATTTACAAATCTATCTGATGCTGAAAAGGAGTGTACGAATTTTGATGAAGATGGAATGTTTCCAGAGGCTGATGATTTCAATAGTGTCACTGAAGATAACCCTGCAGATGCTAGCTGGAAGAGCCGGGTGGAAAACAGTCCAGGGAGTGATTCGGTAATGGGTAGTCATCATTCTGGGCAACTGGGAACCACATCTGATGGAATTGTAGCTGGGAACAAATTCAACAAGGTCAAACTCAAAGTTGGAGGTGTGACCCATACAATCCATACTAGATCCAGTTTCAATGGTTCTTCGGTATCTGGAACTTCTGCGTCAAAGTTGGCTCCCTCAGACAGCAATTGTCCTCCTCATAAATCAAATCAGGTATTATTCGCTCTGGTTTAAACATTGGTGGTTGTGTGCACATGTAATGGTGGTAAAATTTCAGAAATGTTGCCTTGTTGACTCCAATACAATGTGTATTATATGCTTCCTAAGTATGACGCTATTTGATGACAGCAGCTAAATCACTATAAACTATCTGTATGCAGTATTCAGGAAAAGGCTGCTTCATTATGTTACGAATTGCATCTTATTTTGATTTGAATTAAGCTTCTGATTGTTTTACCACAATTTATTTAACAACTCGTTTTTGCTCATACCAATTTAAATATGCTTTCCCAAATGAATGGCATCAAGTCTTTTGATAACTTCCATCTGTCTGTTTCTTAAAGCAGAAAAAATTGGATCCCCATTTCTCAGGAGTGCAAAGTGAGCTCCGAGGTGTGCCATGGAAAGATTTTTCAAAAACTGGTTTTAGCTTTGGGAAAGTGGACTCTTCACGGGTGAATGCACCCAAAAAATCTATCCGAAAATCTTTGAAGCATGGTCGTTCGTCGAAAACCAAATCTAGATATTTATCTGACGCATTTTATGACGAGGAAGATGATGATGAGGATGATGATGAGATTCGGTATCTTCAGAAGCTGAAATCTTCCAAAATTGCCTCCTCTGATAGTACAGATTATGATGAACCCAGAGGAAAAAAATTGAGAAAGATCTCACGGGTAATGGAAAGAAAAAATGATGGCAACGGTTTGGGCCTTGCAGAATATGATTCCTCAAGACCATCCAAAGAAAGTAAGAAATCAAGGTCCCTCAGGGCCTTTGAAGATACTGACTATATGGAGGAAGAATCAGTATCTGATGAGGAGGTTGAACTCAAGAATAAGAAACCAATAAAGGAGCCAGTTGATGTTGCTGAATATTCCAAGACAGAAAGTTCAATAACCACTCGCAGGAGGGCAATTCTCACTGGCAGAGATGTCTCAACAGGTTTAGGTGCTGGTTCAATCCAGTTTCCAGATGGATTGCCTCCTGCCCCTCCAAGAAGTGAGCATTGTCTATCTTCGATTGTTGAATGCCTTTTTTACCCCTAATATTTTGTATGGATATCAATCCAATCTGTGTGTTTTTGCAGAACAAAAAGAACAGCTTACTGAAGTGGAGCAACAACTGAAAAGAGCCGAGGCTGCTCAGAGGCGTAAGATGCAAACTGAGAAGGCTGCTCGGGAATCTGAGGTTTATATGTTTGTTTCAAATACATACTTTATATGCAGGCTGCTCTATATGATCAACTCATACTTCTTTATATGAATATACTCTCTGTATGATATTTATTGAATGTTACAGGCCGAGGCAATAAGAAAGATTTTGGGTCAAGATTCCACAAGGAAGAGACGGGAGGAAAAGAATAGAAAACGACAGGAGGAATTAGCACAGGTATAACTTTTTCAACAAGAAGCTTTTTTTTTTTTTTCTTTTTAAAATATAATTATTGCCCCTAAGCATTCAATTATCATGCAGGAGAGGAATGCGCTTGCAGGAATTGTTCCGTCTAGTTTTGTTAGGTGGATCATGGGACCTTCTGGGACTATCGTAACATTTCCTGATGATATTGGCCTCCCAAGTATATTCGAACCCAAGCCTTGCAGGTATCAAATCTAGACAACCTCAAGCAATATGGTGCATTTTCAAATCATATTGATCATCTAAACTCGCTACTGTTAATTTACTTTGCTTGCAACTTCTCAATTCACATAATGCTGTTGAATCTTGGACAATGGAAGTTAAACTATAGCCAGTGATGAAAAGTCATTTATTCGAGTTAATGAGATAACAAGTCAGGTTTAGGAATTATTTTGTATCCCTTGGTTGAAAGATGAAGATCGATATTATACGTAGTATTTTGTTGGATTCTGATTAGGATTTCCAAATGAATTTTGATTTCCAGCTACCCTCCTCCACGAGAGAAATGTGCAGGGCCTTCTTGCACAAATGCATACAAGTACAGAGATTCCAAGTCAAAGCTCCCCCTTTGCAGCCTCCAGTGCTACAAGGCAATACATTAGAAGGCATCATCTCTTTCTGCTTGTTGCTGTTGTCTATCCTCTTTTGTAACAATTATGCAACGGCTATGACTACAACGGACTGTGCGTGCGCATGTCTAATGTTTATCAGCTATTTGCCTGATGGGTTAAACTCATCTGATTGTAATGCCACTGTATTTTGATTGTAGAAATTAAATGAGCCGGAGCAGAGAGATAGATGTCAGGTTTTCTTCTGGATATTCATGGATTTTGGAAGTGCATAGAATAGCCTTCGCCAATTTGGTCTAGAAATGTGCCACTGTATTTTATTTGTTCAATGGCAAATTGTTTGTAGTAATCATGACTTTTATGAATTGATATGCGCGCAAAGATTCAATTTTTTGAAATATAGGGTTAGGTGAAGATATGTAATTACTTCCCCCAATTTAAAAAACAGGAAAACCCAACAAGTGAGGACCACGTATGAGTGAGAACCGTCCAGCCCCCTTTGTGCACTATAGATACCCAGCAAGATGTGTTCTACAATGTTTTTTGGTGAAGATATTAGGGGTGTCAATTTGAAAACGAACCCGACCAACACGAAAAATTTCAGGTTTGAGTTTAGTCATTTTGGATTTTTTCAAATCAAGTCGACCCGATACCCGACCTGAAATATTATACCACCTGCTCAACCTGACACGAACACGACCCGAAACCTGAAATTGTGTCAATTTTGACATATAACCCGAAAAAACCAACCCGAACGACACGAAAAATTTCAGGTTTGGATTTGGTCATTTTGGGTTTTTTCCGAATCAGGTCGACCCAAAACCCGACTTGAATTGAAATATTATACAACCTGATCAATCCGACACGAACACGACCCGAAATCTGAAATTGATACCCATAACAGATATGTTCTACCTTGTTAAATTGTTGTTGGAAATAAAAATTTCAACAATGATTTTTACAAATCTAATAATGGTCTTCGAGGCATCATGTCAGCCATTTCAAGCATCGACTTGTGTTTTGTACTCTATTCTGTTTTGTCAATGGGAAAATGTGTGGTCTCTGCAGCGTGCAATGTGCATAGTATATCTGAATGAGTAAAACACAGTATTTCCTTTCCAAACAAACAAATTAAAACTACAAATCCATGGACAACAATACTGCTCAGGGCCGACAACAAAGAATATATCACTGGGGCATTATTCTATGCGTGTGAGGGAGAGTGGCTAAAGTGGAACAAAGAATACAAGGTATGCAATCATATCAGAGGTCATCCATGCGGGCAAAAGGCACAGATTTGGATTTATAGACCGAGTACCCAACATAGATTGATACACAACAGGCAGCAACAGATAAGAGGAGAGCAAAGCCACTGGCTGCATCCCAACTGCTTTGCTTCACCACATTGACACGGCTGGAGAAACTTGGAGCAATATCCAACGGTACCCAGTCACAGCTCACTGTATAATGGGCATAACCGTGCCATGGATTTCCATCAACCGGGTACCAGAATGCAACTGAAAATTTGCTGGATTGGCCAATGGTGAACTGTGCATCCTGCAGTTGCAGAGGAAACAGGTAGTGTTGTCAAGTTGGATTCAGGTTCCAGAAGAAATTATCGAATATCTACACAGTATCGGTAATGTGAACCAGAATGGATTCACTGATCACATGGAAAAATTTTGTTATAGAACACCTTAAAAAACTTGCAACAGAGTAAGTAATTATCAAGGACACAAGATGACCTGCTGAAGACGGTCCATGGTTCTCAGAGGCCGGGAGAATTCAAAATAATAAGTGCCTTTCTTGCCAGGTGATCCGTAAGGATTATCATCCTCGATAAACCCTGTAAACCATATATTATATTTATAAAGGAAACCATCAATACGCTCCCAGTGGACCACAAAAAAAGATGTATGTCCATGAAATTCTCATTAGTGGGGAACATATATTTTAGCCTTAAGTTATTATTCCATTGTAGACTTGAAGAAATCAAAGAATGGAATTGTTTGCAAGGGTTAGAAATGCTTTCCTGAGTGGACTGAAAAACTGCTGTGCCACCAAGAACCTTTCCAGTTATTGTCAGCAATCAAATCATTTCCTGTAAAATGCAGGACATTTCCGTTAGCATGCCTTCGTAGTTCATACAACCTTTACTCCATTAGGACATGTACGACGATAGCAAAACTAGCGCACAGCCATCAGAAAGGTGACTTGAAGCTATCGATAAACAATAAATAGTACATTGACTTCTGTATCAGGCTATCAACTATGAAATGAGGCAAAAAAAAAAAAAAAGAAAAAGAAAAAAGTGAAATATACCTGAACCAGTTCCATCAATTTTCCGGCAGTGTGGATTCCAAGAATACATATCGACCAAACTAGGTCTGTCGAAGAAAAAACACATCCATCAACAGGCAGTAACAAAATGATGCTGGCCAAATCTATATTAAACTGGTTTAACAGGGATTAATTTTGACGGTGCTAACTTGACGCCTTTGTCTGCATTGTTTATTGAATCCCCACCGTATAATCTTCCTGGAATGGAATTTCCAATGGAGAAGTGCATGATATCGACTTCATTGCCTCGGCAGTTGGTGCTGTTGCATGTGTCCAGTGACTCCTTGCATCCACCCATCTTTTCTTACCAAGAGTAAAACAGTTTAGGAATAAGGAACCATAAATGACAATTAAAAGGCAAATATTGCAACTAACAATGAACTAATGACACTGTGAGGCCTTGTTCACTTGGAGAGATTAGCCTTGATCATCACATATTCAATTGTACGGACTAGGGCCCTTGATTAATGGGCTAATTCATGGGACAAAAATCCCATTGAACTAGGTAGGATTAATTTAATCCCATGGTATTGGATTAATTTCTGTCAATCCCTTAAAGTGAATATGCCCAAAGATTAGGAAAACATACATTGTGATATGTTGCATTTTCACCAACTTGAAACATCAATGCCACCGACGGGCATTTATGGTTTTCTCTGCATGATTACAACAGAAAACAGGAATGTCAATTTCAGTTATTCTTTTCCATTGAGCATGTCTACTTTGGATTGAATATGCAGGATGTAGTTACTAAAAGGAGAACAGAAAACAAAATTGCACTGAAGGATGCACTGCTAGGCAAAGCTTATATTAAGAGTTGAATACCTGAATTCTTGTTTTGTGAACATATCAAACCATTAGGATTCTGAACCATAAGTGATTATTCATCATATCTAACATAAATAGAAGTTCTCTGCAGATTAAAATCCTATGTGATGGAATGAAGATTTGCCAAATTTGTGAGTTATTAATATGGAAGTTACAACATTCTATGATTCAGTGGACCTGCGATACTATACTTGTTTACATTGCTTATATAGAGTTATTGTCAAAAAGGTGCTTTGGAAAGCGTTAGACATCATATGCGTGAATTCCAAGCACCAGGATCAAGGAGTTAAGTCAAAATTTAGGATAAGTTGGCCAAACAGCATTTTTGGCCAACTCAAATGGACCAAGATCAATCAGCTTGACAACTCTGTGGACAAGTTGGCAGAAGGCAACTCGCTAAGAGATTGTGGCGAACAGATGCGAAGGTGATGCAAGGATTAAGTTATTTAAGGTGTTTTCCTAAGCACAAAAATGTAAGGTGGATAAAATGGTATCAACTGTTGCAGTGATAAATACTTCCATCAAAAATTTAAGCTTCAGTATTTGATTTGGAAAGACAACTTACCCTTTGGAGTACGCATAATCTCCGTCTACTTGCAACATGAAATACACATCCACTCCATCATGCAAAGCCTATGAATCATATAAAAACACTATCAATCAGCAGCTAAAAAAAATAACAGAGAAATCTCCCTATGTCTATGTTCTCCAAAGTCCAAATCACATATTTAGACTTATGATAAAAGATTTCGGTATACACAGTTAAGATTGAATCTTGATCCATATGGATTTTCCAATCCCAACAGTCCAAAAGACTAAACAGCAAAGCTAGTTAAATCTTGTTACTGTGAGTATATGACACAACTTCAATGTGCCGGGTCAATACTTTTCATCAATCATCATAAAGAAGATAGCTGAATAAAAGATTAACATCATATAAATAGAAAATTTTATGATACCTCAGGTTATATATGATGAAGGGAAAGCTAATATTCATGGAAATTAGTGACACACGTTCATTACTTTCTTTCAAAATCACCCTTTGCTAAAAGTAGAAACTACAGTAACAAAGTTCCCATGTAAATAAAAGAACAGATATACTCTATATTGCAATCTTAATCAGATTTGCAATTCCAACCTAAAAAAGAAAAACAGCCTTAATCAATGGATATTTGTTGCAACAAATTTGTTATCCTATTTCCTAGTATTAAACTAAATCCAGAAATAGGTGGCACATCTGATTAAAAAAGTAGCACATAAAGCAATACTGCAAGCCCTGAATTTTGAAGAACGGAGTAGCGTTTGGTTGGGTACCTTAACGGTCATCTTTCCAGCTTTGTATTCCTTATCTTCATCGGGATCAAGAGCAGGGCGCAGCGGGAAGTCGAAACCATCGACGTCGGCCCAATCATCGGCGTGGCCATCTAGAGTGATGATTCCGGGGATGAAATCGGCGGAGATTGTGGCCTCGGCATCCGCGGGGTCGCAGTGCCAGTCACCGGACTCTTGGTGAGACAAAGCGAGGGGAGCAAAGGCCAAGATTGCGAGGTGAAGAAAAAGAAGAAGAGGAGAGGGATGCGACATGTGGGAGGTGAATAGGATTCAGGCTAGGAGGAGGAGCTGAGGTTGTTCTGGTATGGAAGTTGGATGGAATTGATTTATGGTCTGAACTAGAAAAAAACTTCATCAGGAAAGGAGATGTGGCCTGTGGGAGGCTGCTGACTACTTAGACTGAGGAAAAAGGGGTCAGCCCAGCCGCCGACTCAGCAGGCAACAACTATTGGGGAAAATTCGACCCAAACCCACAGCCTGGGAAAGAACTAGGAAGGGTGTTGACTTGTCCTTGGATCTGTTTCTGGAATATAGACATAGGACTTGGGAGGATAGGATAGCAACAATTATTACAACTCATGACCGCATGTCCTGTTTAAAGTTTGAAACTTGTTTTGTCAATTCCAGTTGTGTAAACTCCAACAAGTTGCTGTCCTGATCATGTTACACTATGGATTCATTATATACCACAATGGAAAGTGCATTTCACTTTTCCCCTCCCTATTTCAGATACTAGTTAAAATAATAAAGTTTAAATTACAAACAAGGACGAAAAATTTTGAGAAAATATTTAAAGTATAAATATCTACTCAGCAGTGAGCAAACCCTAGAGGGGTGGTGTAGCAAATTAAACTAGCAATTGGACTCCCACTCAGAGGATCCATTTTTGGTTTTTGATCTCTTAAAACTCGTATCAGCTGCCTCAGCTTTTGAATTGCTTGGATTCCGTGAGTAATCTCTTGACCAAAAAAAATCCACTCAGTAGTTAACAGAAAAATCCAACTTGTAAACAATTGTTAACTAGATGAAATACTTAAAATTTGATTTTTTTTTAAAAAAAAAATTGTTTTAAATTGAGAATTTTGGTGTTTAATACTCCATAGGAGTTTAGAATTTATGCTTTATAGTTTGCAAAATTAAAATTTAAAAATTGAGAAACGATAATTATATTATATTCCCTCTATTCCTTAATCTTAATAAATGTCTCTTGGAGTCCTCTGTCTTCTTGCATTAATTAATTTATACTTGTATTTATGTGAACTAAAACAATGTTGTAACGAAATTGTTGATGGAGGGAGAAGTGTTTTGTCCAAACTCAACTATACAATCCGTGGGCAAGTGAAAACGGTACGGATTGACGAATTGTTTGTCAAACACCTGGGAAGAAGAGAAAGCAGCGAGTGAGTGGGCAAATGAAAGCTGTAAGAATTCCATTCCACACTACACACGTCTACACCACAAGGGCTCCACTATCCAAAACCCTACCCAAAAATCAAGAAGATGACCGGCGACAAAAGCCCATCAGAACCAGCACTGATTCCGGTTCGCGGCAAGCCGGCGGAAAGGGACCATTTCTACGAAAAGCTGCGCAAATTGAATGAGTCGTCTGGCCTCAGCTCCGTGTGAGCATTCTCATTCCTCCTTTCATTCCTTTTTTTTTTTTTTAATTTCTGTATTTTATTTTTACATGCGTCGCTTCTCAATGCACACGGATCACTCATTACTGCAACTGTATAGATAGAATCTTCAAATGCACCAAGCCAACAAAGGTCATACTTGCATGCCTTTTGATATAAAGCATTTGTAGTAATCAATGCCATTTTAGAGCAATGTATTTGGAAAAGGAAGAGATTTTTCGAAGTTGATGGGCTATTTCATATTTAAAAGGGAAGTACTTATCAGATTCTAACTTTTGTAACCAATCTTGTTGGGGTACTCGGGAACCTGAACCTAACTGTTATTGAGGGATTTCTTGGCCGCTCAAATTAGGGCACATTGGTTGCTGATTACATGTATCCTTCTGAAATAAAGTTGTGAAATTGCAAAATGTACTTAAAATATGAAAAAATGTTGGATTGCAGCTTTAATTTTCGTCATACGGTATTGGATTTGCATGATCTATACGAAGAAGTGATCCACAGAGGGGGGTTTTATCAGGTGCGTGCAACTCTGTTTCGTTATTACTTCATCAAGGACAAACACTTTTCATTTGCCTACCTGATCGAGGCTGAATTGTTTCTAGTTTGTATATCATTTTAATTTCATCGACTTTAAATTGATGACAAGCACAAATTGACACGAATGCCTCTCATCGGAGCTTGAGAATTTCGACAATGCCACAAACTGTCTGATAAAGTCAGAGTCTTGAATGCCTATATTGATCAGAAATTCAGAATGCAACTGTACCAATATTTCATATAGAGAAACACATTTATTGGAACATATGAATTAGTACTAATGCTATTAAATCTCACTTCGGTTTTATGTTAGTTGCATTACACTATTATATTGAATCCGTAGATCAAACATCAATTGTCTTGCTGCAAGCATGGAGTTGCTCCACTGGCAAAACATATTTCAGACATTGGTGGTTGTTCAAGTGTTTTTCATGGCCACCTTTTTAGGTTACAAAAGGCAGGAAATGGGATGATGTGGCCTCAGCAATGAACTTGAAGTGTACCATGAATGCATCAAGATCTCAACTTCAGAGCATTTATGAAACTCTTCTCCTCCAGTATGAACTGCTGTACTGTCACAAAGTTCCCCAAGAACTAAAACCATGGCCAGAGAAATGCTCTCAAGGTTCATTACTAAACACTTTATTTCTCCTTGTTATTAGTTAATTGTGCTTTTTATTCATTTTGCTGCTGAGCTTTGTGGGCTTTTTTAAAAGAAAACAAAACAATGCTGTTGGTATTATGTGCACTTTTCAATGCTGTTGAATAGGAATTAATTCAATGATAACCGGCAGGTTTGTTCTCTGGTGTTAACCCAAGCTCCTCCTCTTTAATTGGCAAGAGGAAGTATCGTGATGTAAATGATCTGATCGCAAAGGGAGATATATCAAAGAATACTGTTGATTCTGGCCAAATGGTTTCAGGTTTTCTTCTTTTCGGCTTAGATGAATGATGCTAGTGCAAACTGAGGTTGTCTCATTAATGTTTTTGTTAAGAGATCAAACATGCAGGGCACAAAACAACACAAAGTTCCGCAATTATAGAATTTTCAAACCCAAATGTTGAGGAATTTGTAGAGATGCCTGCTCCTCCTCTGAAGCCAAGGACTGGATATCAGATCTTTCTTAGGCTGGAGACTCAAAGGTTAAAAAAAGTTCACGGACAGAGCTCTGGTAGCTGCAATATTCGGGAACTGGCAACGCAAGCATGGAGATCCCTAACCGAGGAAGGAAAAGAGGTATCCTTTTTTACTAAAGTTGTATGGTAACGTTTGTATTTGAGCAGATCTCCTAATTAAAGAACTGCAAGAAAATCCGATCTCAGGCATGGTTTCATGAAAAAGCTTTAAAACCCTCTTTTGTGTTGTTATGTCTTTGAAAGATTATTGACTCATGTTCTAAGCCTGGTAATAAATAAGTACTATTAATAATGATTTCTCTGAATTAAATTCTGCACCCAGACGTATAATGGCAAGCTTTAATTTGGGCTTAAGGTTTGTCGTTTCCCTTTTACAGCCATATATGGAGGCAAGTAGGATGGACAAGGAGAGATACAAGAATGAGATGGTGGTCTATGAGGAGCTAAAGATCAACCATGGCACAAAGAGCCAAATTTCAGCCAGTAATCCAGCTTCAACCATGACAAACTTCTCCAAATCAATGGAAATTTTAGCAATTAACCGAAGTTCAACCATGAGCTTGTCCACAGCAGCAGAAATTTCAGCCAGTAATCCTACTTCAACCATGACGATTTTCTCCAACGCAACAAAAATTTCAGCCAGTAATCCCATTACAACCATGACAAGCTTGTCCAAGAAGACTTCAGTCTGTAATCCAACTTCAGCCATGACAAGCTTCTCCAAAGCAGCAGAAATGTCGGCTTGCAATCCTACTTCAACCATCACAACGTTTGCCAAAGTAGCAGAAACAGATGATGTTTATCATGTCTCTACGGAAGCTGACAGCGACGACCTCATTTCTCCTGATGACGACATGGTTGAATTGGCAATTGAGGTGATGAATAATGCTCAATCCAATGACCCAATGTTGCACTGGGATTGTGGCTCCTTGGAAGATTCGCCTATCAACTGAGCGACTACAAAGTGACATTCTGCCAAGGAGGTGCCTAAATGTGGCTTTGTGATATGCCGCACATGAATCCGTGGGTTGCTCCCTGCAACTCGCACCTATTTTTGTACATTTTGAACCCCTGGAAGTTCTATGTAAGTTCTTCAACGTACCTGTATCTGCTTTCTAAATCCTTTTTACCCGGGAACAAAGCTTATATATTTGTTTCATGACCACTTTAATTAGGATCGAAGGTAAATAGGTGAAAATGCAACTGTAATGGAAACTCATGCTTTTTGCCCAAGTAGGGCCATTTTGTACTGTCACTAACTAAAAATTCGCAATCCATAATTTTCTGCCCGGCTTATTGTCGTTTCTCTCTGCACATTCTTCCGATGTTATACTCATTGCCAAGATTACCAAGATTAGGAAGGACAAGAATGTATTTGTCTCTTGGTAATTTAATATGTATGTGTGCGTAGCGTATATATTATGTAAAGACCAACATGTGATATTTCCGGTTCTGGTCCTACCATATCTCTGAGGTGGCAGACGTTATCTTGTTCCTTAGCCACACAGTTGATAACGGCACAGGACAAAGGATTGTGGATGAGAATTGAGCAGGAATTAAGAGACTCAGCTGAGGTGACAATCAAATTTACTGTAACCCGTATCTACAAATTCCTATCTTGTCCTACAGTTGAGTTCAGCAATCTGGGGATGATTAATTAGAGCAAAACTTGACACTCCAGGAGAAGGATACCAGCAAAGACATCTTTCTTCGTTATTTCGAAAAGAATTCTAATTATTACTGTAAACACGTGGGTTACATGTGGACTGCAGCATTTCTGGAGTTCTAAGCAGGAGTCAGCAGGTATCAATTCTAACCCTTATCAACATTGACTTTTTTGCAGAAAAATTCTCTGTCGGGAATTGCAAGCTGAATTTGTGTGACAGTTCCGTAAATTGTTTGCTTCTTTTTTGGTACAAATGGTGGAGTCTATACTGCGATTAGTATAATGAGTTTTAGTTTGGTTATTTAGTACTCCCTGTAATAGGTTGGAAAGGTTGTTTATACTTTATTGGAACACTGGACTTAAAAATGGTATGTTCCATTTCATTCTCCATTAGGCTACCTTTATTGAATTGTGAATTGCTGCTAATGGTTTTAAACCTCTGTTCCATCAGGCCATATGGGAGCAATACAAGCCCCTGTTGTAATGGAATTGCCTCAGCATCATCCTCCCCCTTTGGAGAACCCAAATGAGGATTTGACTGTCGGCAATCTCTCTGAGAAGAGGATCTTGAATCTTTTGAATACGAAATGCACCAATTCATTGCAAAACCTACAACAGGCTCACGCCATAATCTTGAAATCAGGCCATTTCCAAGACCATTACATTGCTGGTTCCTTAGTGAAGTGCTATTCTAATCCTCAGTTTGGACACTTATCTGAGATACTGGGACTTCTAAATCAAATTCCAGAGCCGAATGTATTTGTATGGAATAGTGCTATCCAAGGGTGTATGGATCTTAAAGAGAGGTTTGCAGCCATTTCCATGTACTACAAGATGGTGAATTTGGGTTCCAAGTCAAATAAATATACATACCCTCCGATATTCAAGGCGTGCACAATCGAAGGAGCCTTTGGTGAAGCACAACAAATCCATAGCCATGTCATTAAACATGGACTCAATGCCGATGGCCACATAGTCAGCGCTGCAATTCAGATGTACGCCTCTGCAGGACGGCTTAGGGAAGCTCGAATCATGCTTAATTCCATTCATAAACCTGATATTATCTGCTGCAATGCTATGATTAATGGCTACATGAAATTCGGCAATGTGGTAGCTGCCACAAAGTTGTTTGAGAATCTAGCGGAGAAGAATGTTAGCTCATGGAACACGATGATCAGTGGGTTTTTCGGAAATTCTATGATTGAAGAGGCTGAGAAGTACTTCAACAGAATGCCTGTAAAGGATGAGGTATCTTGGAGTGCAATGATTGATGGCTACAGCAAATGCGGACGGTCCAAAGAAGCTTTGCAAGTGTTCGATCAAATGCAAAGAGAGGACATCAAGCCAAGTAAATTCTTATTTTCGAGTGTATTGGCTGCTTGTGCCAACGTAGGGGCTCTGGATCAAGGTAAATGGATTCATGCTTATATAAGGAGGAACAGGATTGTGATAGATGCAGTTTTGGGGACTTCTTTGGTCGATATGTACGCGAAATGTGGGAGGCTTGACTTAGCGTGGGATGCATTCGAAAAGATCAGACAAAAAGAAGTATTTTCTTGGAACGCAATGATCGGTGGGCTGGCAATGCACGGACGAGCAAAGGATGCAGTCGAGCTCTTCCTCAAGATGCAAAGCAATAATGTGCAGCCAAACGACATTACTTTCGTAGCACTGCTGAATGCCTGTGCTCATGGTGGATTCGTTCACGAGGGCCTAAAGTACTTCGTAACAATGAAAAGAACGTATGCAGTTGAGCCAACAATCGAGCACTATGGCTGTATCGTGAACTTGCTAGGAAAAGCTGGATACTTGAACGAAGCTCAAAATTTCATAAGCTCCATGCCGATGGAGCCTAATGGCGCTGTCTGGGGAGCACTTTTAGGAGCCTGCAGAATACACGGGAATGTGGAGCTGGGGGAGAAAGTCGGGAAAATCTTGCTTGATTTGGAGCCGAATAACAGTGGGCGATACACATTGCTTTCTAACATCTTTGCAAAGGCGGGGAAATGGGACAGCGCGGAGAAAGTGAGAGTGCTGATGAAGGAAAGGGGGCTGAAAACCATCACGGGGACAAGTTTGATCGACCTTAATGGTGCGGTTCATGAGTTTAAGGCGGGAGATTCTTCCCATCCTCAGATCGAAGACATTACGTTGATGCTCGAAAAGATCATTGAAGAAATCCGGTCGAAAGGGCACCGACCGGATACCTCTGAGGTGCTGTTTGATATCAGCGAGGAGGAAAAGGAAACGTCGCTCAAGTACCATAGTGAGAAGCTCGCCATAGCGTTTGGGATACTAAATACGAAACGAGGAACCGCCATTCGTGTCGTGAAGAATTTAAGGATATGTGAAGATTGCCACTCGGCTGCCAAGATCATATCTCAGGTGTTCGACCGGGAAATCATCGTTAGAGATCGTGTCAGGTATCATCATTTTAAACTTGGACAATGCTCCTGCAAAGATTTCTGGTAATTAATTCCATGTTTTAGGATGGTTTCTTAGTTACACATTCATTTTGCCATGAGACCTTAGCATGGTTCTTTTCTTTTTCTTTTTTTTTTTTTTGCTTTTTTTTTAATAACTTTTTATCTGGTAATATTCATTGATTTTTTTTTTTATAAAAAAAATCCTATTCCAAAACACAATAGGTTAGGGGTTGGAGACTTATTCTAGTGGTCAAGTCCCCGTCTCCAAACCATAGGTTAGGGATTCGATCTTCCTCCCCTTTATTCCCCTTTGTAATTTGTGTGGTTTGGGCTCCACACACTTTTGCCGACCGTTTACCCCAAAAAAAAAAAAAAAAAACACAATAGGTTAAGTCCGATTATTAATTGGTTACCCCTAGTAGCTGGCTACTATGCCTTAGCTTGTCTCAGGATACAGGATCTGCAATTATATATGGCTACGAAATTGGACAATTTGGACTACTAAAACTAGGTCAATGACTTAGGTTGTAAGGGAGGGAAGGGAACTTCTTTTTTTATTTGTATCTGAATAAATGAGACAAAGGAAGGGTGTGCTTGTCAAATTCGGACAACCTGGTTGAGACTTGACATCAGAGGCAGGGTTAGAGGATAAGCTCGTACAATTAATCCCTTAAAATATAGCCCATTACTGACTACTAGTCCATTAAATTAACAAAGTGCAGCTAATTAAGACCAATAATTGATGACTAAGAATATAATAATCCATGCATACATGGTGATGTCACCAAGGAAATTGTTTGTTAATCGGATAAACATCAGCAGCAGCGCTGCTCATCGTTTTACCGCATTATTATTAAGGTAAAATTGTGTTTCTGCGGGACTTTGGTTCAGACATCTAGCTGTTCGGGCACTGGCAGTCCACAATAAATGTAGTACATTGTTTTGGCTTTAGACATGGCCGATAGTCCTCCAAGCAATCCGACAAATAGTGTGTGTGTGTGTGTATACCAAAGCTGGTACGTTGCTCATCAATAAGACAGTCACAAAGCAAAGAGCAGAAGCAGATGCACACATGCTTGTACCTCTGTTATGTAGCCACTTGCCACCCAAAGTCCCAAACCAATTTAAACCTCAACAAATATAGTATTTTAATTCAATATGGAAAAAGAATAGTATTGTCCATCATCCCCATTTGTTATTCTGTTGATCCTCAAATTTTTTTTTTGATGAGCAAAAGAAAAAAAAATTATGTTCATGTTGATGTTGATCCTCATTTAAGCATTTATGTTCATGTTGATAGAATGCCATTTTTTTTTAACAACAATAATTTAATAATTTTATTGGACACTTGCAGTATATTCTTATGTGACTAAAAAAAATTAATCTGGAATAAATACTGGCTTATTTCTCCAAAAACTTTCCAATTATTACAGGGAATCTCACTCTACATGAAGTCATCATGAATCATTGTTGTCCCAACTCCCAACCACAATAAATTCAGCTGTAGACAGAGAACGTGTGCCTTGTCGTTTTCTATTTCTATTACAAACTCTTAGTCCACATATTCAAGTCTACTTTGAAATTTTCAAATTAATAATTAAAGAATATTAATGGAGTAGTGTTGAGGTTTTTTTTTTTTTTTTTTTTTTTTTTTTTTTTTTTTTTTTTTTTTTCGGAACAACCTATACAAATCCCACTTGGGCTAAGTCCCAATGCCAGTGTTGAGTTAATTACTACCAAATATACTTACTTCTAAAAAAAATATTACAATATGACTCCTCACTTGACAATTCCCTTTGTTTTCCTTTTTTCACCTGGCTATATAGGCAGTAAAAAGTGTAAAAACAACACAATTTCGGACGTAGTTTTTTTCTCTTATTATGAGCAATTTTTTGGGACTTATTACTACTAGCAATTATGTGTGTAAAATAATAAAATCACTTGAGAGTAATAGTATATTAATTAGAAATATATAATAAAGTGAACATAAATAATTTATTGGTATGGCTCACGTTTTAATCTTCTAAAAAATTAAAGTTGAATGAGAAGATAAAATTATAATTTTACATTACTGATTATCATATAGCATATTATATTTATTTTTTCCATCCAAAATAAACTCTCAAATTTCCAATTGATTTTTTCACTTTCCATCAAAGTTCACCCTCCATTTATTTACATTCATGATAATTCTCATAAATATAGTTCTTTTTATTATTATTGTACCGGCTAGAGGAATGAGTGGTGAGAATTCTCATAAATATTTTGATATATATACTTAAAAAAAATGTAGCCTTATTAAGCGATGATTGCGTCGAAATTGAAAAGATTATAAATATAGAAAATAACAAATATTTTTTATCTTAAAAAATAAGACACCACAATTAATTAAAAAAAATTAAATATATATAGTATATACTACTAGTATATAAAGAAAGGGTGTAGCCGTATAGTGTAGATGTGTAACCATTAATACCATTTCCATCTCAAATTCTAGATTGTACGCGTCCAGTTTGGCTCCCCTCCCTCAATTCACATTTCACAGATTATTTCCCTACCTATATACACTTGTTGCTGCTGCTTTTCAGTCGGTTGACTCTTCAATTCAACAACACAACAACAATTCAACCATGCCGGAATCCTCTTCCCCCAAGCGCCGCCGCAAAATCCACCTCCGCCTCACCGCCGATTCACCCCCTCCCATTTGGCGCTCCGACCTCCAGCAGCATTTATACACGTCCAAGCTCGCCCAAACCCTACGCCGCCTCCGCCGCCCGAACTCCACCGCTCGCGCAGTCCGCGCCGCCGCCGATCGAGTCCTCGCCGTATCCGCCAGGGGCGGAACCCGCTGGAGCAGATCCATTCTCGCCGCCCGCCTCAACAAGAACAAGCACAGAACGGCTAAACCGGCGGCCGCCGCCGTATCCGGAATCAAGAAACCGCCGGTTCATAAAAAATCGGCTCCGCCGCCGATTGTCCGAAAGCTGAAGGCTTTAAGCCGATTGGTTCCCGGATGCCGCAAACTCTCGTTACCGAACCTTCTAGAAGAAACCACTGATTACGTTGCGGCGCTGGAGATGCAAGTCAAAGCTATGGCTTTTCTAGCCGGCCTCCTAAACGGCGGCGCCGGAAACTCATCGCCGGCGGCCAATCAACACCAGTACTTTACCCCGTCTTAGGTTTTGGATTCAAAAAAAAAAGGGAAAAAAAAAAAGAAAGAAAAGAAAATCATTGTGAATAATTTAGGAGGGTATAGGAGACAGGCAAAGGAGTTATCGTGTAGTGTTTTTTTTTTTTTTTTTTTTTTTTTTTTTTTTTTTAAATTGTACTATTATTATTATTATTACTACATTAATTTTGGGGTGTTGTCTATACTATACTCGTAGTATATCTTTGTTGTTTGACTTTGAATAAATTTGTTTTGTTATAATGCAGTGCCGATACTAAAAATGTAGTAATGGAAAAGGGAAAAAGAAGACAAGAATGGGCAGGTCGGCACATGGTAAGGAGAGGCCCACGCACATGTGGGTTGGCTGCTAAAGAGTCGAACATGTTGTTCTCTTTTCATAATGGGATATGCTTTAGCTTTACATACAATGCCATTGGATTTGTTTGTGTCCTTAAAAGTAAAGTTTATGGTCGTCTGCAATTCTTTCTTGCTGCATTCTCTAATTCACATGTTACTAAATTTACCCCATCACTTGTCTTCTTTCATCTTTCTCTCTCTAGCTTTACTACTACTTTTCAGTCAATTTTTACATTTGTTTTATCTTTTATGTTTGTCACTAGTAGTTCTATAACTTGGAGATTTAATTTACACAATTAGTTACGCGAGGTACAAAGGTCATCAATCGGTTAGGCTGGTGTTACCACTTTCATTTTACACTGCTCAACCACACAAGTTATCATACAACAATCTCCTTAGTTAAATGGTTTTGAGCTTTTGATTCGAATATAAAATATAAATAAATAAGGAAATCAATCACTAATAAAATTTGTATTGCCTCACACAATATATCGTAATATCTGTGGTTGATTTTTAATACTCCCCATGTCCCAACTAAGATGTTCCGTTTGACTTCTGTACACAATCCAATGCATTTTTTTAATCGTTAATAATTCAAAATATGTACAAATAAAAATTATGTAAAATATATATTCTAGAACTATACGATTAGACGAATCTAACAACATCATACTCGACTTTTTTTTCTTTCAAATATATATTTACAATAATATTGAGTCAAAATTGAACAATGAACAGTGTCAAAAAGTCAAACAAGACGTCTTACCTGGGACGGAGGGAGTATAATTTTTCACTTTTGTTACTTTAAGTGTTACCATATATGCTAAGCAAAAAAAACGTGTTACTGTATATGAGATTGTTTAAAAATGAGTGAATCTGCTGGGAAAAGTTAAAACTATCATTAATTTATATCAATATCCCCCTATTAACTTCTACTTTTAAAAATTATACGGTATTTTTTCCCCTAATTTTTAGTAATCTTACTACATAAAAGGCATTTTAGATGTTTTACATGATAAAATTAGAATATACTATTCTCTATGTTTCTTTGAATAAAAAGGCTTCGGCCCTCCATTTTCCCCTGAAGAAAAAAAATGCTTCTAAAAAGAAGTAAGTGTTTATGAAATATTATCCAAATAACTTCTCATCCTTCTTCTACGTTTCTTTTTAACTTCTGTGTTTATTTAAAAGTGATAACAAAGTCTTAGTTCGAAATCAAATAAAAGATTCAATTTGAATTTTTTTGGTTCACACATATATGTATATAGTATAGTATTTCAAGTTCTAAATTTGTGGAATATATCGCTGGAATACAACTTTTTCCCACATGCATACAGCAAATGTTTTTGGGCATCAACAGTAACATAATGATATGTCCATGTGAAAATCAAAATAAGTAACGTAGTTAGAGGCTTAGGGGGCAGGCCAAGGACCAACATGGAAAGAAACGATGATATGGACGAACATTTCAATTCTTTGTCCAAAAACGGATGAACAACACTGATGATGTGCGACTGTCTAATTGTCCTTGCCCACCAGTATATTATTTGGATTCATATATGATTAATTAATTAATTAAATTTGTATGTCTAATTAATTTTTAGGTATACAGTTCATGTAATTATTAGAACCAATAACATGATCATCTATATGACACACCATGTGGCTACCTACTAAATGGAATAATAGAATGGCATTTGAAATAGAATCAAAACGCATATAAATTACAAATATAATCATGCGACAAGTTTTATCAAATAGAATACTTATTATACAATTTAGAAATATGTATTTTTGTATTATATAAATCCCAACAGACATGTGAGTGTGCCAATGCCAATGAAAATCCAACTGTCGATTTGCGACAATTCAGTAATTGTGTGAGCATATAAGTTGTGGAGTAATAAATATAGCGTACGTGCACAGTGGCAGGCGGCTAGGTTTCGAATTTTTGAATCAGGGTTGAACCATATATATAGTGATTATGAATCAGGGTTGAACCATATATATAGCTAGGACCACTAATAATTTTTTGAATATTTAAGGCACCACGGTTGTTGTCCATTCAGATCTTTGAATTTGCTTCTTTCTTTCTTTTCTCGTTGATCGATAATTTAAATATGTTCAAATAGTACCCTGTAGACTGTATAGTATGGATGGTGTTGGCTCTTATTTGCTGGGAAAGACAATCTTCTTTTAATTCCTTTTTTTTTTTTTCATGGCATATGTTATTATCCTATGATAAAATTACAATACCAAAAACGGAATATGTTATGTTGCTGATTCTGCTCGTGCAGAATTGCTAAGTTAAAGCCTTATACGTGCTAAAGTTATCCAAATTAATAATGACTTATAATTGGAAAACATTGCAACACTTATTCAATTAGCACGACGTGAACTGTCCACTAACACCATTGGTTAACCATTATGGAAAGTAAATATCACGTTACTCAAATTGATAGTGTCTTATAATGGAAAATTATTGAAATATTTATCCGGTTAGCACGACGTAAACTGTCCACTAGCACCATCGGTTAAGCATTATGGAAAGTAAATATCATGTTACCCAAATTAATAATGTCTTATAATTGGAAATGATTGAACACTTATTCGGTTAGCATAACATGAATTGTCCACTAGCATCATTGGTTCAGCATTATGGAAAGTAAATATCACGTTACCAAAATTAATAGTGTATTATAATTGGAAATGATTGAAACACTTATCCGGTTAGCACGACGTGAGTTGTCCCCTAGCAATTTCGGTTAAGCATTATAGAAAGTAAATATTACATTACCCAAATTAATAGTGTCTTATAATTAGAAATGATTGCAACACTTATCCGGTTAGCACAATATGAACAATCCACTAGCACCATATGCACCTACAAAATTTTGGTCATTCTGCATGCTAACCTATCCCACCAAAAACTATAGTTTGTTTGATAATTTTTTTTGCTAGATTTGTTTGGTACTTAATAAATGGAGTTGACCTTAAAATATTTAAATATAAATTCACATTTATGAGTTCTCAATTTTTTTCCCAGATGCTTAATTGTGTTCACATCATCCTTTTATGAGATACCTATGTATATATATGCATTAAACAAAGTGCACTAATCCTTTATATATATAAAAGTAGTAAGAAACTACACACACAGTTTCCCGCCCATCATTTCACCCCTCACAAATCAATATTTTATTATTTTCTCTCTCACCCACTGCACAACCCTGAATTTATTTAAAAAAATCAAAATGACGTGGAAAATTAACTCTCTCCATCCAAGTTAGACATTTAATTCTCTGCTGGCTTTTAATTCGTCTCCCATCCCAAATCTCTTTACCCAGTCTATTTAAAATCCCAGATTTCTACAGCATGCCCTAATTTCCTACGGCCTCCTCACCTCCCATTCGTCTTCCTCTCTTTCCCCTATGGTAGAAATTCAAATTACTCTCCTCCGATCTTTCCTCCGTCGCTGGGCATCTACTATTCCACCACCGTGTTTCGCTGCTGATTTCTCTTCTAGGTATTTTTCTCCAACGATGTATATTTTATTTGTTTATTTTCTCTATTCTCAATCCATCCGACCAGGATAGGGCCAGTGTCTCCCCTCCCCTTCGATCGGAGATCCCCGCAAGATATTGCCCCTCCGCCGCCGCTGACTCCTCCTGCCGCACCGCAGGTCTCTCCTTCTCCACCTTGGCTGTAGGCTATTTCTGCGTTGAGTGGTAATCTCTTTTTTTTTTCTTTTCTTATATGTTTTCCTAATTACTATGCATTTTTGTTATTTACTGTTTATCAAGGGTATGGATTTTATTTATGTTGGCTTCTGTATATGTAGTTTTCTTTCCGCTTCTAGCAATAGGGAAGTCGTTGCAATCACTTCGAGTGCTCAATTTAAGGTAATTTTTCTGTACCCGTTGATTTGTCATCCTCCTCCTGATTTTTCTTATTTGTTTTTTCCGTCTTTCCTCATTCCAAAAGAAACCAACCAAAGGAATATTGAGGTTCCTTTGAAACAAATTTTTGCTGATGCTGAATCTTGTGGCTAATTGTTTCATTCTGTGTTCCATTTAAAAATGTTTCAAACAGCATTCAATTAAGTATAAATTGATTTGAGTCGTCATGCGTTATAGGTCATATATTAAATGTCAGCAGTAAAAGTTTTGGGTTTAAATTTCAGGCTCTGTACCTTATTAAGCGAAGATGCAGACTGCCTCAAACAGGCTCTGGTTCACATGCCTAATTTGCAGAATCTTGATATAAGTGATAATTTGATTGAGAATGGACTGAGGTTGGTTTTCCTCTCATCTCATCCCTTCTTGACAACATTGCATATAGCAGAATGCTTTTACAAAACCTCCGGAACTGTCAATGTGTATCAAGGTTATGACTTTAATTACATCAACTGGGCAATTGTTACCACGTACTGATGTTTCAGGCTTTACTTGATTGAAAATTGATTTTGCAGGGGCCTGATTACTTATTTTAGTGAGATATGCAATCGAGACTTACCATTTCTTGAGCTGAAGCTTGAGAACTGTGAGCTTACTTTCAATCAAGTTGTTGAACTTTTGCAAGTTCTTTCAACTATGAAGAAACCACTTAATTTGCTTTCACTCAAGGGCAATAATCTTGGCAGGTCTTGTTACAATAAAGATGTTATCCAAAGGCTTTAATTTTGAAGTTTAATGTTCTCATCAGTCTATTTGGCTCTCCTCAGTAAAATTGGGGCATCACTTGGAAAGTTTTTGTGCACCGGCATTTCTGCCCTTGATGTTGAAGACATTGGACTTGGTTTTTTGGGCTTCCGTCAAGCACTCGAGGAAATAATGGAGAACTCAAAGATGAATTACATAAATATAAGGTCAACCAGATATTGCCTTCTTTTGGTCAAATGTTACGGAAGGTCCCATTTTATTGGCTTTCCCATAAACTGATAAGTGGTGACTTTTGGCAGCAATAACCATGGTGGAATTGAAGCTGCAAACTTCATTGTTAGACTCATCTCACATGCCAAAAGTATTGTCGCAATTGATTCAAGATTTAACTTAATGCCTATGGAATCATTATCAGTGATATCTTCTGGCTTAAAGGCCTCAAAAGGTGTAAATGCTTTTCACTTTATTTTATCCTACAAAATTGTACGATTTCCCATAGGAAGTCCCTTAACTTTTATGAGATTCGGATGCTTTATGCTTTCTACAGTGAAACTGAAGCATTTGGACTTGACTGGGAACAGTTTCTGTGATCAACTCGCTGCTGATGGAGCATCTGGTTTGGATGAATTTCAAATCAATGGGCTGTTTAATCTGCTATTAGCACCTGCCCCATATTTACGTTACGATGACGACCCTTAGCTCCTTCATCAACCAGTATTCAATTGTGAAAGCAGATTTGATTAAAATTTAAAGCAAGCTGCACCATCGGTAATGAAACATGATATGTACGTTTGTGTGTTTTAACTTACTAAGCTTGTTGCAAATCACATAATCTGTCATTTTTCAGAGTTGTAAAATGTATGTACCAGGTAAGTATACATACTAAACATTGCTCAATGCAATAATTTGTGATTCAGTGTGCTTCACTAACTGATGTGTATGTAGCTCAAAGATTATGTTGGCTTCTGTATATGTAGTTTTATTTATGTTGGCTTCTGTATATGTAGTTATTTACTATAAATAATTTAAATATTTATATTTTACCTAATCACAATTTAACCATCTAACTATTATAAAAAAAAAAGATAAAAATATTTGTTAGAATATTTTATTTCAGAAAAAAAGTATTTTTAGTGACATCTTCAATTTTTTTAAATTGATTTAATTTAAATTTATAAAAATTAAATGAAATTAATAAATAGTGCATGCAATGAATTTATTGTAATGAATAAATATATGAAGCATATATAATAATTATTAGTGTATGCATCATATATACTGTAATTTTTACAATTATCAGTATATATTTGAATATAGAAAAATATATTTTATAATGTCTATAAAATATTGGATAATAGTATTATGCAACTGTGTTCAATTTTTTATTTCGTTTATTTATATTATACTATTGTAAGAATTGATTACTACTCCCTCCGTTCCTTTTTAGTTGTCTTTTTAGAGAGTTTAAAGTGTTCCAAAATAGTTGTCATTTTTAGGTAGTTATTTGTAGTTATACTATGTTTTTACTAAATTGCCCTTCACTTTATATAAATGCTATTTGTTGATATTTATTAAGAATGAGTTTAGTTGAAGGGTAAAAATGTAAATTCATAAGTTAATTAATGCAAACCTTGGTTATTGAAATTGAGCTGAAAGAGACAACTAAAAAGGAACGGAGGGAGTAATATTCTAAAAAAAAATTATGTATTATATTTTTGATATTTGTGCAATTCGTTATAATAAGGGGTAATGGTTGAAATTGATTACATCTGCCAAGTCATAATAACCTATACTTCCAATAAAGTGGATGTATTAAATAGAAATTTAAATGAATTCTTATCTATTATAGGTACCCAAAAAGATTGTGAGAGAAAATTATTATTTTATAGTTCCCATAAAAATTATAGCAGAACAATAATGATTCATTTATGGATAGTTACGAAATGGTTATGAGAAATTCAAATTTGATACACAAACTGATAGTACTAACTCTGTTTTTTTAATAATTGCACTATTCTTAAATTTCAAGTAATTCAAGACATATTTTTAACCATTAATAACTCTAATTATATATAAGTAAAAATTATCAAAATTTTATATTTTGAAACTACGTAATTAGACGAATCTAACAATATCTCATACGACTGTATTTTTCTTATATAACTATGTTTAAAAAATTGATCAAAGCTTATTTGTCAAACAGTGCCTTTGTCTTTTTGAAAAAGTCACTTTACCTCACATTGTTTCACAAATTAATGGATTCGATTTATCTATTTTCCAAATAAGGCCAACTATATTTTATATAAAGATACACATAATTACCTACCTAAAGGCGTTATTGAAAGAAAAAAGGAAACACTCTCTTTAGTATGATTATTTTTATTCCAAATTACATGATGTTTCGAAATAACAATCTTTATAATAATAAAGTTATTCAATCTAATACTCCCTCCATTTTTTTTTTTAGGTTACACTTGGTATTGGCACGGGTTTTAAGGAAAATGCTTTAGTTGAATCATAACCAAGTCATTAAAGAAATAAACTAAAATGAGGTACTTTAATTTTTGTCCTTCTTTTTTAAATATTGGAGGGAAGTAAATTTTAAAAGTTTCAACTTTCCAAGTATAATTAATCATTTTAATTAACTTTAAAAATATTCTAAATTATTTTAATCATTTTAAGTAAACCCATCATTATTATATCATATATCTAAAGTATTTGATTTTATATGATATAACCACAATAAACGTGTAAATGAAAAAAATTAAACCACAACAAATATATAGTTAAATAGTGAACTGAACCCTAATTTGATGTATTCATACCATTATTTTAAATCCATATTTTAAATATTTAGTCATAAACAACACCAAAATATTTTTTCTTATACACTTAAAAACCATAATGATTTTAAATGTGCTATATTTGAGATGGAATGAACCAAATAATTATTTTGTTGCGCATCATCATTACTTCCAATTGAAGATTATCCAATTAAATTAAATATTAGAGGTGGAATGAACCAAATAAGAAAAGCTGTCAAGAAACATGGTTAAAAAGAAAGTATTAAAATAGTACTGGACGGGTAGAAATACATTTAAAAATAGTATTGGACTATGTGCAGAAATGCATTTCTCAATAAATTATATTTAACTTACTCAACATTTTTAATTAATATATTCAAAATTTAAAGTGCCTTGGGAAGCAACTTGGTGGATTTTATTTCTTTCACTTTTAGCTATATATTACTTCCCCTGTTCTCATATAAATGCACCATATCTGTATTTCACGCAGTTCAATATACATTTTTAAATGTTTGTAACTCAAATTGTATATAAGTAAAAATTATAAAACTTTGATATTATAAAACTATGTGATTAGATGAATCTAACAAGATCTCACATGACTATGTTTTTTCTTATATAACTGTCTAAAAAATTAGTCAAAATTACCCAATGAATAGTTACTACTATGCAAATAGTTCACTTATATGAGAACCGATGTAGTATATAAATAAAATGAAAAAGAGAATCCATAAATATATTTTTGATTTCGTATATATAATATAGTAACAAATTAGTTTTGGGAATTCTAAATATTTAAATTGCCTTGGAAATTTCAAAATTTTAAATTTAAATTCCTTAATATTTAAATATTTAATATCCATTTGCATATTGAATATCACTCCATTTAATGGACTGCATTCAAATAAAATTTAAAAAATTAATATAAAAAATGGACTGCTTAATTTTTTTTTTTTAAGAAAATAATGTTACTTCATTTAATCTATTTCCACTCAATTACGTAGCACTCGAGGCCCGTATCAATAATGGTTTGCATTATACTGGAATTATTTAAAATGTTCACCATTTCAATAAAATATTTGATTTGGGAACCATCTTCCATATTCTTTTACCATTTTTCCATATTCTTGAATAATGTGTCAGTTTTTTTTTTTTATTCAAATTTGCATTATATTGTAGCATATCTATAAATATAATCATGTTGCCCTAAAAGTCTAAACTCTAGACTTATGGAGTTGAATACTTACGTATTTAATTCTTGAGTATAAAATTGAATAACCAAGCGTAATTAATGTTTGTATTTATTAATTAATTTATTGAATTTATTATTTAGTACATATGCTTAATCTAATTCATTTAAATATTTTAATCATATTGGCATTGATCTACGGCAATAATTCCTATGAGTAGGTATATAAGTATTCAAATATATTATATATATATATAAATATGTAGTAAGAATAGCATATGTAGTAATATATTTAAGCATTCAAATATTATATATATATGATTAGAGGTATCCAAAAAGATATTGAGGCAAGAAATTATTATTTTATAGTTCCAATAAAAGTGTTGGTTGAGTAATCATGATTCAATTCTGGATAGTTGTGCAATTGTTGCAGTAATAAATTCAAATGTTTTACAGAATCACTGTAGTTATTATAAATATATAGATATAGATATAGAATTATATGTTTAAAGTAAAGCTAATCTAAGACTTGCATTTCGGCACTTTTTATTTGGAGTATTATAATACTATAAATTATGTATAATAATTTATTATACTACAAGATATTCAAAGTTTTATAAATGAATTGCACTATTCTATCTCAATCCTGAGTTGAATTTCTAAAGCATGGCCTCACATCATTATACTCCTTAATAGTAAAATTTTACAATATAATTTTTTTCTTTGAATTTTAAAAATATTAAAAATTGTGCTTAAAATATTAACAGAATAAATATAAAATAAAATAGGTATAGCATATTTTTAAAAAATTATATATAGCATAAAATAATATTTTAAAAAATACTTCAAATAGGAAATATTTAAAATTTAAATATAGAAATAATAAATTGGCAAGTGATTATATATGGCTTTATTAATAATTTTCACTTATAGATAAAATATCATGATTTAGAAACAATTACCTTTTGTAGGTCATATAAAGTGGCAAGTGAATAATATAGTAATTGATACCATTCTGGATAAGTCAAATTTTCCTTTGGAAACCCCAAAGATTTTAATTGCGTTGAGAACTTTAGCTGCTAAATTATGCCTATAATTAGCCTAAATAAATTTAAAAAATATGCATCCCAGAAAATTTATATTGTATTTTTATCAATATTAGCTGAAAAATTAATAAACTCCAAATATTCGAATGAAATTGGATTTGCGGACATTTAACAATATATTATTTCGTAGTTACGTTTAGGCTATTGCAACACATGAGTTATAATTTTTAGATAAAATTTGTATCAAGATATATATTAAATGGTTGTATAAGAAAATATTGTAATAGATTTTAAATTTTACTTAACGAGTGTTTGAATTTCTAGATGGCAGATTCGACTAAAGTGGTAGTGAATCTATTTAATGTTCACTAAACATATTTATATATTACTTCATTTGTGGAGAAGTTACTTCATTTGAATCCAATTTTTATCGACGGATCCATTTATTTATCATTTGATTTGTGTTTGCATTTTTTGTATAGAAATAACAATGTGTCTATTGATAACACTTTTTTTATGGAATACCATTTTTTACATTATTATTATAAATTATTATATCTATTGCTAAAAACAATATTCAATTAAATTGGTCCTAAAATAGTTAGTCCGCGAGCTGACAAACACGTATTATTCTTGAACGCAAAGTAGTATTATTCTTGAACTAACAAACACGTATTTACCCCTGGCCAGTTATATGTTGCAGCTCCTAAAATCACAACACGTACTGGGTTAAAAATCATAATTTGTAATGACGACGATGTCAATTGCGACACAAATTCCACAATACAGTTATACTTTTTTTTAAATTAAATTTTTATCACATTATATATTCAATTTGTAAATATCACAACATTTAAGTGTGACAACCGCGCATCGTGCGGGTGCGTTTATTCGTTGAGCCCATAATATGTATTTTTAATTTTGCTATGCATATCTAGAGCGTGAAAATATACTGGACCTATTGGGCTTGCCATTTTGCCATCTTACAAACTGGGTTGGGTTGATCACAAGGAGGCATGTTTAAAAACAGACTTAAATAAGCTAGATCGTGTGACAAGCTACATTAATATATTTTTTAATTAAAATATATATTCCAAAACAAAATATTTATTTTAAATAAAAACCAACCCCTTGAACCCTTTATCCTAATCATGGTTTTTTATAAATGTAAAAAAAAAAATCTTTAAATCCTTATAAATTCTAATCTCATTTTTTTAAATATAAACTAAATCTTTAAACCCTAATCACTAATCACATTTTTATAAAAATATAAACTAAATCCTTAAACCCTAATCCCTAATGAATCAACAATTTGATCCATAAATTTTATATATTAAATTTTGTTTAAATATTTTTAGGTGGTAAGTGATATAAATATTCTAGGTGTTTAAATATTTTTAAATACTATAAATTGTTGTTCATGGTGGTAAGTGATGATGAATTTATAGGGTTTGGTAATCAATACTCTGCAGAGCAATACCAATGGGTTATATAATATTCTAGGTTTGACATAATTATTTTGGCAACAAACAATGTAATAAAGTAATGTGCACAATTTCTTTAAAATGACTTCAAATTTGAACTACTATAAATTTATTATGGACATTTGAGCCTCAATCAAACAACTAATTTTTTAATATTAAAAAATCTTTAATTATAAATATATCATAATTATTATACTATATTATTTTTGTATAGACAAATTATAAACGTCCATTTGAAATGCTGCAAATAGAGACTCATTTACAATATTTTATATTTTATAAAGTTATTTTTTATTTATACTATAATAATGATTTCTTTAATAAAATTATTATACCTATTACTAAAATAAATATTTAATGAAATTGGACCTAAATTGGTCAGTCCGCGGGCGGGCCGCCCGCGGACTGACCAATTTAGGCCCACTTCTAATTATAAATCTTACTTAACTACTTCGTATATTTTATCTTTTATAACTGTATTAAAATAAAATATTATATATATCTCAAAGATTTAAGTAAGTCAGTAGTTGAATGTTATCTTCTGCAGTTAAGAATTTAATCTGTTACCTATTCGGAATTCATTGCCGTATTTTAGCAAAATCTGCATAATGATGATTTCTTTTGAAAACCTCCAAAATTTTATTATATTGGTAATAGGGGTGTCAATTTGGACACGGATCCGAAAAAACGAACCCGACCGACACGAAAATTTCCAGGTTTGGGTTTACTCATTTTGGGTTTTTTTTCAAATCAGGTCGACCCGATACCCGACCTGAAATATTTACAACCTGATAAACCCGACACGAACACGACCCGAAACATGAAATTATGTCAATTTTTGCCTATAACCCGAAAAAACGAACCCGAACGACACGAAAAATTTCAGGTTTGGGTTTGGTCATTTTGGGTTTTTTCCGAAATCAGGTCGACCCGAACCCGACCTGAAATATTATACAACCTGACGAAACCCGACACAAACACGATCCGAAATCTGAAATTGACACCCCTAATTGGTAATGTAGTAAAATTATATTTACCACTACCCTAAGTAAATACAAATTAATATTCCAAAAACAATGATTGTCTTTGGGAATCCCAAATAAGTTGTATAATCAATTCCACTGTTGATATGCATTTTGATTGCCCAACCATATGAGTTTGCTTGACTGTGTATAATTGTATAAAAATAAAAATCATATAAATTAAATATTTTAAAACCATATGATGAGACGAATTTAACAATATCTTAATTAACTATGTTTTATCTTACTCATATGAATGTTGTTGGTGATTGCTATTATGATTTGCATTGAATTTGACAACATTCAACCTATTTGCTCCCACACACCTTTGCCGACACATAGGTGTCAATGTTTACTAAAAAAAACATTCAACCTATTTGATTGAGATTATTCCAATTACATAGAGATTAATAAATTTAACTGTATCCATGCAAAATACCTTATAAAATGATTATTTAATAGGTAACAATATATTAATTTATAAGATTTGTGTCTTATTTTTACTATAAATTAATTTGTTTGATTTTTTAATAGTTTATTACGTGTTTAATATTTTGTTGGGCACTTTTGTCTTCTATACTTCAGAAAGTAATCGATCCAATTTAATAGTTATAAAATCCGCGGGTACCGCGGGTGGAAATACTAGTTGCCCGTATACCACTCGAAAGTGGTGGCATGCATGCCGTACATAATTAATATTATGTTTGTTTTGGCTTATTTTTCTTTTTACTGACTTTTGTTTAACCTAAATGTCTTTATGAATTTTTTTAGCTGTTTGTTTTGAATTTTTTTTAAAAGAAAAGATGAAGCAAAAGTTAAAATTCTACTTTTTTTTTCAAAGTAGGTAGGGGGTTACTTTTAAAAAAATGAGAAGTCGATTTAGGAATAAAAATACAAAAATATCCATATTTAAAAAGGAAATAAAATATATTGTAAATATCCTTACAATATTTATGTCCATTTTAGTAATTTTAATATATCAAAAGTCCTTCTATGTACAATTCATTCAAACATGTTTCCGTTAAAAATCAATTTTAATAATATCCATCTAAATAATTATTTAAGCTGTTTTCCCTTTTGAATTTTCATTCTCTCTCATTCTCATTTTTCTAAAGACTTTTCCCTTTTTTTTTTCCAAAAGTCAAAACAAACAGACCCTAATTAGTGATGGTAAGTAAGGATGCTATTTTTTTAAAATTAAAAAAAAAAGAAAAAGAAAGAAACTTAATTTTCAAAGCTAAGTAGTAACATATTACTAACATTTGAAATATTCATAGGATTTTAATTTATTTTTCCCTCTTTTTTAAATTAGCATGCTACTGGCGGGAGGGTATGATTATATATCTATTCACCTTTAGTTAATGAATTAATTAATATATATGTATATTTTTTTTATTTTAAAATTTTAAAGGTGAAGGATTTTGGTTTTTGAAGTTGAATTTAAAAACTCACAAAATCCAATAATTGTTTCTTAAAGGGAGTATTAATTAATTTGGATCAAGTCCAAATTTTTAATAAATGGCCCAATCCACGTCCAAGTTTGGATCAAGTCCGGCGTTCCTCGTCGTGCACTTTTTTTTTATATTTATTTTTTACTTTTTGTTATATGGAGTATTGTATTGTGTGAGAGCACTGTAATACTGTATAAATAAATAATTGATTTCTCTTACATCCATTCCATAATTTTCTTTCACTCAAGTAGTATTTTATTTAATCTATATTCCATGCGCAAAAATAGCACATGATATTGTACTTACGATGGGATTCTGTATATAATAAGCTCATTATTAGATCACTTAATTAAGTTTATAATCGGGCAATTAGTATTGGTGTTTTGACTTCTTCTATCTCTTTTGACTTTGGATGGGGATTGGGCACCAAGGTCGTCTTTGTTAATTAATTACTGCCGTGGGACCTGTGATTATTCTTCCCGGGTTATAATATTATTCCTTATTGTTTTTTTGACTTGTAAACTCTCTCTACATTCAACTAATTTAACATCCACCAGCCAATAATATGATTTTCTTGCAATACTAAAACGCTTAACAATTGTAATCAGTGTATGTGACAAGTTTTAATTATAAAAAAGTAGCTACACTACGTAAAGCTTTACATCATCCAACTAGATCATCAAGAATTCTGTAGATGTGTTAAAAAAAATAAAATGTTTAACATATGTAAGCATTCTTATTGTGGGCTTAAGCAACATTGTATATAGCTAGGCTCATCATTAGGCACTCAACCATATAGGGAAATGTATAGAGCTACCAAGATGAGATTAATAATATGCTTCCTTTGGCATTATTTCCTTGTACCCTTTATCCTGTTGGTTCATCCACTTCAAGCCCAGACTCCACCAGGTTTAATTTCTGGAAGAAAATATATATATATATATATATATATATATATATATTTAACTGGTTATCCCCCTTGATTGAAATCTTTATTAGCTAGCTGATAATTCTTGCATATGTTTCATCAGGTTTTGTAAGCCTTGATTGTGGAATACAAACAGATGGCTACAATGATCCAATCACGGGTTTGTTCTACAGTACAGATGAAGGTTATGTGGAAACAGGCGAGGCCAGAAGCATCTCTCCCAAATTCCTCACAAATTCGGTCCCAAAGCAGTACCGCAACTTGAGAAGTTTTCCAGGGCCACAAGGAATTCGAAATTGTTACACTTTAAGGCCTTTGCATGGAAAAGGAAATAAAATCTTGTTGAGGGTTGGCTTTCTGTATGGAAGCTACGATGAGCAACTCAGTAGAGTTCCTGAATTTGATTTGTACCTTGGGGTTAATTATTGGGAAACCGTCACCTTCAAGGATCCTTCTTCCTTCTTCACCTCTGAAATCATACATGCCCCAACATCGGATTATCTGCAGGTGTGCCTTGTGAATACTGGACGAGGAACGCCTTTCCTGTCCTTGATTGAGCTGAGACCATTGGACCCTTCCAAGCCTGTGTATAACACCACCTCAGGATCGCTCAAGACTGTGGGCCGTTGGGATTTCGGATCCGCAACCAGTGATATCATCAGGTAGGTTATGTAATTTGGCACCTTCTTATTATTCTTCCTAGTACTAGAGATCCAAATGCTACTGCATAAACTTTTTTATGTACAAAGTTGACCGTTTATTCAGGCTACTACAAGATACTCCACATTGTATCTCTTCCATCTAAGCTCGTTAGTTTGCTCCAGTGTTTAATCATTGAGTAATTCATATTTCGTGTGTTGATGGACTTGTAGCTCTTTAGACTTTGGATGGGCACCGTTTAATTTGGTCTTAGTTAATTAATTATCTGAGACGTGGGCCTATAATCATTCTAGCAGATTAGAAGGGTTTAAATTATTTCATCATGTTTTTGACTTGAAAAATTCTCCACGCATTAAATTAGCTAGGTCAATCTCCACCATCCATTGGACTGTTTATATAAATTAAAGGAGCTTTCAATTCCTTTTGTTTGTCAATAATGACCAAGATTGAATTGAATTGTAGTTTTGTGGTAAGTAATAAAGTTAAACTTCATGTAATAATGCCATTGTCTTAATTTTTTTCCCAGCCACATGTTTCTCTTGTTCGATGTGACTTCTTTTTGAAATAGTTCTCTGCAAATCTGGATATATATACCATGCAATAATATCTGATTATTAATTAGGTACAAAGACGACCAGTACGATCGGCAATGGAGACCATTGAACTTCGCTAACACGGCCAGTTTGAAACCGATCAGTCAAAGCAACATAGACGAGGATGTTTTTGTTGTTCCATATATTGTCATGAGCACTGCAACCGCCAATGATACGCTCACTTTTTCATGGACGCCTGCCAATTCATCGGACATTATTTATTTCTACTTACACTTTGCCGAACTACTTGTAGTCAACCAATCCAGACAGATTTCTATATACTTGAATGGTGGCTTGTGGTCGGACCCCTTTGTCCCACAATACCTTCGAACAAGTTCAGTATACACGGTGGATGCCGGCGGCACCACAAGCAAATATAATTTTGTAATAAAACAAACATCGAGCTCAAAGCTTCCGGCAATCCTCAATGCATTTGAGGTTTACACTGTCATATATTTCCCGCACAGCCAAACAGATGAAGATGATGGTATGTTATGTGCAAATTAATTTTACCAGTAAATATAACTGTTTACTTTAAAATTATGTATAAAAATTAATGTACATGTGAACTGTCTAGTTGTGGCAATCAATGGTGTTAAAGCAAGGTATAACATTACAAGGAATTGGCAAGGCGATCCGTGCTATCCGACCAATTTTGCTTGGACAGGCATCGGGTGCAAATATAACGGGTTAGGATCCCCGGTAATTATATCAATGTAAGTTCCCAGCACTTGTTTACCTCAGAGTTTCACATTTTCCATCAAACTCGGACAACCGAATTAAGCTCATCAACTTAATCATGTTTTGATCCCAGGAATTTGTCGTCAAGTGGATTAAAGGGGACTATAGCTCCTTCCATAGCCAATTTAACTATGCTACAACTTCTGTAAGTGTTGTCTTGCTAGTTGGTTACATACACAATTACATATATCACATAAATGGAATTTAATCACAATATATTACTTCCTCTATCCCATTTAACTTGTCCCGTTTCATTTCTGCACACAATTCAATGCACTTTTTCAACTGTTAATATATCAAAATATGCACAATAAAAAATTATGTAAATTATATATTCTGAAAATACATGATTACACGATTCTAACAAGACCCAACTCGACTATTTTTTATCAAATATATACTTGAAATAAAATTGAGTCAAAGTTAAACAATGAACAGTGCCAAAAAGTCAAACAGAACAAGTAAGGTGGGACGGATGGAGTAATAGTTTATATATATGTTTTCTGCCAAAAAATGAGTGTTAACCCTAATTTTGGATGGAAGGGTTTTTTTTTCAAGTAATCAGTAATTCAGAGGTATACCTTTTTTTTTCCAAAAAATTTATACATAAAACAACCACATATGTATAGTATATACGACTATAGAAGAATGAAGATTGCTCTTATAACTTTTTATTAAAAGCATGCATTTATTACACAAGAAAGTGAGAAGCAACAATATGATGGCACTGTAACTGATGTGTGTGTATTTATACACCTTTTTGTTATAGGGATTTGTCATACAATAATTTGACAGGGGAGGTTCCTGAATTTTTAGCTTCGCTTCCTTCCTTGAATCATTTGTAAGTAAATTTGTCTATGCTAATTTCTTTTATTATGAAAGTCATTTAGGTTTAATTATTACTACTTTATTTCTTTTTACTCTAGGTACTTACGAGGTAATAACTTCACCGGTTCGTTGCCAGCAGCATTACTACAGAAAGTGAGGAATGGGGCACTAAGGTTTGCTGTTTTCTGAGTGGATAGATAATTATATATTTTTCCTGAGCATATATTCATCATTTTTGCTTTGATTTGGCATGTTGGATCAAACTAGCCTCGAAATTTCTGACAGCACAAGCCCATGTGGTGATGACCAATGCAAGAGAAGAAGGAAGAAACCCATTAATCTTCCTATCATCATTGCATCATCAGTACTTGGTTCACTCTTGGTTATTTCTGCATTGGCAACTCTAGTGTATAAATTCATTTGGAACAAGCCAGGTAATTAATAAATCTTTTAAAAAATAGGACTATATTAGTCCTCCCATTCTACATGTCAAGGACTTAGGTATTCACTACTTTCAAAGCTACACTTGTGTGTTCATATTAAATATGATACGTTGACCGGATAAGAGGAAGTTCCTAATTTTTATTTTAAAATACTATAATTCTTTTTTAGTACATATTTTTATCGAATATATTAATTGAAGTGCATGGTATAGGAGTAAAATAGTAAAATATTAAATACATAATAATACAATGACTATACTATATTACTAGCAGATAATGATGGTAGCGGCTCAAAGACGACTAAAGATGTTCCTTCTACAACGCCTCACGTACCCACAGTTTCAAATTCCTTGCCACGAAAAAGTATGGATTTTCTTTGTACTAAAAAATTAGATTATTGTATTAGCTACACCACTGTACAAAAAAAAGTTCTGTTTTTCCGATGAAATTTGTTGTTGCTTAAAAAGGACGTACAAGTACAAGCGTGATGAACATGATGTGTGTACATAGCTAATTATACATTATATTCAGGTGTTAGGCAAAGCTATTTTGTGGAGCCAAGGTTGAAACGATTAACACAAGTGCAGGTTGAAAATTTAATACAAGGCAAAAAACCTATTGGAATTGGAGGATTCGGTCAAGTGTATGATGGCATTATAGATAATGTTAGAGTAGCAATTAAGGTTTTTACCCACAATCCTGAGCAGAATGATAAAGACTTTAAGAATGAGGTCAGTCCATTCATACTATAAAGTATAAACTACCCAAATTACCTTCTTTTCAAAATTTACACGAGCGGATTGTGGGAGCAGATTGTCTCATCATCCCTTATATATATCTGTTGATGCCACAGGTGAAAATTTTAGCAAAAGTTCATCACAAGAATTTAACACAAATTCTTGGGTATTGCCACGAGAGAACACACAGGGCTATTGTATTAGAATTACTTGAAAACGGTGATCTCGCCGGTTGGATAACAGGGAACAAAAACCCTGGAGGGCTAACCTGGAAGCAAAGACTTAATATATTGATTGGTGCAGGGCAAGGTAGTTTCCATAAATTGTTATAATAATTCCTTGCAATTCATCGTTTTCCAAGTGCATCATTATAATATTGTACTATTCGTGCAGGATTGCAATATTTACACCATTGGTGCAGTGCACCCATCATCCACAGGGATATCAAGCCTCAAAATATACTACTGACAGATACATTTGAAGCTGAGTTGGCAGACTTTGGCCTGTCCAGAATATTCCCTGTTGCAACCACAAGGGGAGCTGGCACTCTAGGGTATATGGATCCTGTGCAAGAATGCCCAAGCACGTGGACGGACATCTATAGTTTTGGTGTGGTGATGTTAGTAGTTATCACTGGTAGAGAGGCAGCAATAAGGGGTCGTCCGCATATCACACAGTTGGTGACTGCAAAAATTCAAAAAAATGACATCCGAGGAATTGTTGACGATCGACTGGGGGATCGGTACGATTCTGGTGCGGCTAAAAAGGTTATAGAATTGGCAATGGCGTGTACGTCGAGATACCTGGTTGACAGACCAGACATGAACATTGTAGTGCACGAACTTACAACATGTCTTCCAACAGCAGTGGCTCAAACTCCACCAGAGGATCACCATTGGGGCGGCGCTTATATGGAAAAAAGTCTTCTACACTATAAGATATGATCGAGTGGTGACTTCAAATTCAATCCAGGACAAATATATTGGTGTTTTACGTCCCTTCCAAGTCTTCAATTCTTACAGGAGAATCTGTTGATATCCCACATCGATTAAAATGTGGTCCTCCTACTACCTTATATGGTTGGGAGTAACTACACCTATTACCAATTGGTTTTAGGTGTGAGCCTCCCATTCATGAATTTCTACAGAATCATCTTTGTGTTTTGCTCTATCCGTGACATGAAAACACTTCCACGTCGATTTAGTACTTGGAAATATTTGTGAATGAAAATTATTTTGCTCCCTCTCTCTATATATATAAATTGAAACTAACAAAATCATGAAGAGGCAAAGAACAAGTTTAAACCCTATATTTTTTCTAATTCTTTGAATGGAATATACAGTACATGTTATTGGGACTGCGACCATCACACTAACTCCGACATTAATATGATATTTTCTGCTTTGGCCGAGCCCTTACGATTTTATCTTTGGTCAACTCCCAAAAGATCTCATACTAATGCAGGTGGACTTTTATATATAGGTTACATTTCCCTATATATGTGGGACTTAGGGTTTGATACCCAGCATTTGTTTGCATGAACATATGTTATACCGTCGCTCTCCAGTCTCCTACGTGGGGCAGTTTTTTCTTACCGGGTTTCATGACCACCTACCTATTAACGGAATATGTGTCCCCGGCCCGTGGGCCTTTACGTATTTTTAGAAAGACTGATTTATGGTGGGTGGGTATATACTATATAGCTAGGAGTTACCCAAATAAAATGGAAGCTTCCACTGTTGTGTAAACAATTGCTATGTACTCAGACGACATAATACTTCTATTATATTATACGCCAATATATAGACCAAGTGACCAACAACCAAATCTAATGAGAGGAGGCTGAGGAACAGGAAGAGGGCCCGTTTAAGCCCGCAAGAAACCACCTCTAATTATATACTCCAGCAAATATTAATCACTAAATAGAACGTTATGACAGGTTTAATTAAGGCCCCATTCAACCGGACGACGACGGCGACTTGCCCTATTTCTAATTTGTGGAAAAGAGACACAGTGTTATTGACTTAACAATCCTTTCAACCTCAACTCACTGTCATCGTTCATTTTAATTTTTAAACTCATTATTAATTAAAACACACACATATATGAGTATATATTTATATATTTCTGCTGGCATTTTAAAAAAAAAAAAAAAAAAAAAAAAAAAAAAAAAAAAACAACCAAAAGCAGTAATTCATCCCATCTGCACTGGCTGTGCAATTAAGGCAATGCATAAATGTGGCTGCGAGTGGGTTGTTTTGATTGAATTTTGTCTGGTAACATGTCTTTTTCACGACCTTATGGCTCATATATACTGTACAAATTTACTGCTTCTCATCATATACTGCCCTTTTCGATTAATCTTCACAATAACTGAGAAACATGCCTGCATTCAATACTTTCTTCCCTTTACAAATTATATAGTACAATATTGTCGAAAATGAGCATTTTTATTCAAACTTTGAAATGTATTAAATTATTAAGTGGTTAAAATTAAATTAATATATATACATTACCATTTTATAAGTATAAAAAGCCACATCAGATTATACTTAATCACTTAATAACTCATTGTGAATGACTTAAATTAGGTCATTTCCCTTCATCCATGGTAAAAATACCACATCAAGTAATACAATAAATTAAATACTACTCCTATATAGGAGTAAATTTGATGCAAGTTAAGTAAGACACATGGCATTTCTTATATTTCATTTATTGCATGATGATGACCACAGAATTAAATAAATTTGGCAGCAGGCAGGCAGGCACCATCCCGCTCCCCAACTAGAAAACTTAAACTCGCCTGACTTCCAACCACTACTTGCCTCTCCATTAATACGTATGTATACAGTTGAGGAATTCAATACAGTGTACTAATAATCTGTCATGCCCTCTTTTGTCTTTGATTTGCCTCTTTGCGTGCCTTTCTGTCTCCAAACCCCTATATTGTTGACTTTTATGCATATGTAGGTTTAAACGTGTCTGAATGAATGCTTAATCCGTGATAATAATCAATTCAAGTTAGTGTTTCAGTCATTTTTTGGCATTAATTAATACTCCATAGAGTAGCAGTATATCCTTAGCTAAAATTAACTCTGTCATATATATAGCTACGCCTAAAAATGATACTTCATTAAGAGTGAATGGATCGATGATTAGGTGATTTAGGACTTAAATAAGAGAAATAAATGCGAGGCAGGCAATAGGGGTGAGCAAAATATTCGAACCGATTCGTTGAACCGCTGAATCGAACTGAAATTGAACCGAATTTCCGGTTAACCGAGGACCCCGGAGCAAATACAAATATCATATTTCAATATTCGTCCGGTTCAAATACAAATACAAATACTTTAATTTTTTCCCCGGTTAACCGAACCGAACCGAATATATTTATTTTATTTTAAAAGTTATACATATTGCAAATATTATAGACATTGATGGTATAAAATTATATATAGATAATATATATCATTATGAATTTAATTATTTAAGTATATAAAAAAACTAAAGAGCTAACTATCAAAATATATCATCATAATTAATAAGGCTACATTGATTTTTTGTCTTTCAGAATACCCTATTATTGAACTATACATCTACACTAAGATTTGTTACATATACTAACATATTTTGATGACATTGAAAACAACCACTGGATTCCATAGTTATATATATATATATATATATATATATTTTTCTGTAGTGTAATAACCTCGTCCGGCCCTCTAAAAATGTATAATCAAGTTTTCATTTCTTAAATCTTTGAGTTTCGTAGATTTTAAATATCCGAACCGAATCGTTTAACCGCTGAATCGAATCGGAACCGAACCCCCGGTTAACCGATGACTCCGGTTACAAATACAAATACTGAAATGAAGTATTTGCCCGGTTCAAATACAAATACAAATACCTGAAAAATTCAGGTTAACCGAACCGTGCCCACCCCTAGCAGGCATGAGGCATATATAGCCCAACATCCCACAAATACAATACAAATATAACAAATTTCATCATGCCGTGATGATCAGGGTATATTATAGTAATTAATACAGTAGTAGAGGTTGATATCCTATATAGAAGTAGTTCATAATTTGGCGTATACTGTTCTTGTAAAGAATCGGACTACTACTAGTTAAGTAATTGATATACAATTTCATATACTACGTACTAATAATTTAAATTAAATGGTCATGTCCTTGGATTCAATTAGCATCATATGAGAGTTGGATGAGAATGACAATGATGGTAGGGTAGGGGATGATGAATTAAGAGAGTAAAGCTAGGTCCCCATTTTCCTAATTATATTAATTACTCGATCCACAAGTGATGTCAAGTGTCAGTGTAGTGCGGTGTGGGAATTTATTAAAACAAGGATGGATTCACATAAGGCATGAGGTATACTTGCTCCGTTCTTAAATTATTGGGTGTTTTGTTACTGTTCATTGAGTAACTTTGATTCGACTTTTTAATACATTTATATAAGATAAAATATAGTCAAGTGGGATCTTGTTAGATTCGTCTAATCGCATAGATTTAGAATATTAAATTTTCATAATTTTTAGTTGTATGCAATTCAAGTTATTACGGATTAAAAATGTATATTAGATTTTGTAAAATGTGGATCTCTGTCAAATACTCCCTCCGTTTCTAAATAAATGTTACATTTTGACTTTTTTTACTGTTCATTGAAGCACTTTGACTTCTATTTTTCTTATAGTTATACTAGATAAAATATAGTTAAGTGAGATCTTGTTAGATTCGTCTCATCTTGTAGTTTTTAAATATCAAATTTTTAGAATTTGTACTTGTACCGAATTTGAGTTATTAATAGTTTAAAATGTGCATTGGCAAACGCGCAGAAGAGAAACGTAACACTTAAAAAGAAACGGAGGTAGTATTAAAGAACGAGGAAGTACATTTTTGGCGCTTGGAACAATGCATTGCTTTTCTTTCTTCTTTTCATTATATTTGGTCAAATAATATTAATTTAAAACTTTTAAAATGTGTATATTTTTTCAAGTTCCATTCTTTTCTGGATGACATTTCAAGTTTTGGTATAGCTAATTTCAATAGGCATTTGACTATAATTTCATATACACAAATAATTCTTAGCTTCTCTCAATGAAAGAAATAATCTAGGAAATTAGAACAAATTTGAGGAATGGTTGCTTGCTGGAGTCCACATCAACATCAAATTTAATGGTCGTCATTTAAACCCTTTGATATACAAATATTTAATTTATAATTACATTAAATTTTTGCATTACTCCCTCCATTCCTTTTTAGTTATTTTATTAGAGATTAAAAAGTGTTTCATAATAATTGTCATTTTTAGGTAGTTATGCTATGATTTTACTATATTACTCTTCACTTTACATAAATGTTATTTGTTGGTATTTATTAAACATGAGTTTAGTTGAAGGGTAAAAATATAAATTTATGAATTAATTAATACAAACCTTGATTATTAAAATTGACCTGAAAGAGACAATAAAAAAGTAACGGGAGTATTTTATAACACCGACATCATTTTCATTTATTTCATAACAACAAAAGGTGTTGGAAGAAAGACCGTGGGGCAAAATCGGAATATCCACAAAATCCAGGGGCTAAAGCCAAAACCCCCCTCCTATATTAATTCCCACAAGGTCACAAACCCTTTTACAACATCACCCCACCTATTGCTCAGACCAAAATTCTTACCATTTTTACACAAACAAAGAAGAAAAACATCATCATATTATCATCATCATCATGTCGCTGATTACTGACGAGATTCGTGCGCAGGCATCGGAGATGTACCACGGGGACGCCATCTGCCAGGAGAAATCCAAGTTCCTGCTGACGGAGATCAACCTCCCCAACGGCCTCCTCCCCTTGAAGGACATCGAGGAGTGCGGCTACGTCAAGGACACCGGCTTCGTCTGGCTCCGGCAGAAGAAGAAGTGCGAGCACAAGTTCGAAAAGATCGACCGCCGCGTCCAGTACGCCACCGAGGTCACCGCCTACGTCGAGCCCAACAGGATCAGGAAGCTCACCGGCGTCAAGACCAAGGAGCTCCTTCTCTGGGTTAACCTCAGCGACATCTACGTCGATGATCCCCCCACCGGCAAGATCACCTTCAAGACGCCCACCGGCCTCTTCCGTACCTTCCCGGTAGATGCATTCCAGCTGGAGGAGCCACCAGTGAAGGAAACGCCTCCTGCGGTGGATGAGAAGAAGGAAGAGGAAAAGGAAAAGGAAAAGGAAAAAGAAAATGAAAAGGAGGAGGATAAAGTGGCGCCGGCCCCACCTGCGGCGGCCGATGAGGCGAAGGAGGAGGTGAAGGCCCCGGCAGCGGCGGCAGTGGTGGAGGTGAAAGAGGTGTAGTTTTGGTATTTGTGGTATTTGGTGGGGGTGTTTGTGCAATTATAAAACATGAGTATTATACCACCATTGGCTGCTGTGGTCGTTAATTTCTCAATGTGCGATGAATTCGTCATGATGAAATACTGAATTTCTATTTAAGCTGTGAACCCTGAATTATTGCTAATTTGTGTCATGATGGTCGACTGTACCACTTGATTCTTGGGGTCCAGTAATATATCTTTACATAATGACCCTCAGTTGTTTAATTTGAATATTATATTGTTGAATGTTATTTCCCACCGTTTATGAAAATTAAACAAAAACAAAAATTAGTTTTATAGAATTGTTTGGTATAGTGTAGCTCTTGACCAATTGCTATTAGAAACTATTGGTTTGAACTAACAACAAATAAACTAACCTTGAAAAAAATTTCTGTAGCTCGATCGAGAAGAGAGTTTTATTTGCAGTCTGAAAGTACTCACATTTGTACCTTTATTTGCTGCATTTGTCAATGTATGCTTATGCTAGTCTGAAGTCTGAACTAAGCTTCTTCTAAATGCTAGTAATACACATTAATACACACAGAGAGAAAACTAATAGGCCCATCCTTAAAATCTGAGGGCCACAAGAATGAAATCTTTAGTCAGATCCTAATCCTGATAAACTGCAGATTTACAGCAGCACTCATAGTCATATCATATGTACACTAAAAAGGGGGGTTATTTACTTACAGACAATCGATCCATTCATCGTCGTCAGACAAGAATCTGAGACTTGGCAAGACCGCGGGAACACTTCTTGCGGTTAGAATTACTATTATTCAGAGCACAAACGCATATTTCCAGGAGTTCATAGTCTTCCTGCCACAACAACTGAGATGCCTTCTCCGGATTCTCCAACAGCATCTTCGATGTCAGGAATCCCGCAATGGACCATGTCTGGAATAACCGAGCCTGCTTCCCAATAAACCTGCCCTTCCTTGTGTCGTAGTATTCGGGCCAGTTATCCAGAGGAAGCCTCTTCTCTGCCACATCAATCGCCTTCTTGGCAAGATCCGCCCTACCCATCTTCATGCACGCCAATGTGAACTGAAAGATCATCACAAGCAAAAATACCGTCAACTCAAAATCGCACGGTCCAGAAAAAAGGGCTCCATTCACCGGCGGTTAATTTTTACCTGCCACAGAAGCGTCGGCCAAGATCCACCATTATGATAAGACCAAGGTCTGCAAACATTCATTCATTGGCAGTCAGAAGATTTATTTCCATCCACCATTATATGCTATCAAGCAGTAAAAGAAACATTCATTGGTATGTACTCACGTATTTTTGGGATCGCTTCCGGTGATTATTCTCCACTCATCCAACTCTATAGCAGGGTAACATATTTTAAGAGGCATCTGCCCGACGAGATCATCCCATTTCTCTTCAATTAGACTCAATATAGCTTCGTTTTGCTTCGGGGTGCTCAGAGACGACACGATGGACCAAAGATTTCCCAGCATGAAGAATCTGAAATCCATGTGTGCCGGCTGCAGATTGCCGATTAGGTACCCTCCTCTATCGGGGATCCAATTGATCAACCAGTGGGGAATTTGTTCCGGGTATATGTTGAACTTGTTAATGGCTTCTGTTGAATACTCCTCTGTCTTGTAGCGGTATATTTCATTGATCTTCTTCAGATCGACCCAGTAGTACTCTCTGATGTGGAACGACAATGCGCTGAGCCTATTGTTGATCGCCCCCACCAAATTCTTGGATCCTTCATCTTCCACCAGCATTTCTCGGGCGCACCTGAGAGCAGAGTAGAACAACGCCTGCAAACAGGATACGAAAGCCCTTCCTAAGATTTGTAATTTGAATGGTGAGTAGTAGTAATTGATTAAGAGGAACAGAAAAGAAACCGCAGTACCTGAATCTCTAAGGGATGACCATGGATACCCATTCTTCGATCGATCATACAGGAGCCATCGGTGACGAGTAACGAAGGAAACATATCAAAGCCATCGGACAAGCAGAGGTTCATAATGTGTTTTATTCCTGTTTGAGTGTCCGCTCTTTCCTGTAACGAATTGTCGCCTGTTAGCTTCCCGTATGCTCTTAACAAGATAATCCACCAAAGCCCTGTAGAAAACAAGAAAACATTGCGATGCACAAGAAATTTGAAATTTGCAGGCGGAATCAGACGATCAAAAGTAGTCTCATTGAGTTCATTGAAATTTGGAAAGGCGAAACGCATACCAGAATCCACAGGCGCCACTCTGCCAATGGCTGACTCCCCAAAATCTGCATCTAGAGCTTCTTCAAGCTTATCATCCTCGGAAACTATTGTTCTAACTTTAAAGCTTGCCGGCATCAATCCCTGTCCAGGACTATAGCAGTCCACCGTTTTCTCTGAACTCTGCAATAAAAAAAAAAAAAAAAAAAACAATATTATGCATCAAATGAAAACTGAATCCTTCTAGACTGTATTCACTCAAGAAGGATGGAAATCAGATTACCTGTAGATGCAAGTTATGCAGCAAGAAATTCTTCACTATTTCCCCTTCACCCTTGAGCAAAAATGCCAGGGCCGACGAAACAAAATCTCGTATAAACACTTGATCATAATTCAGAGGCATATTGTCATTGGGATCGTTCGCAGCCACTGTACCCACAGGACACCCACAGTATGTCACCACCGCGTTCCTGAGCAGCTTCCAAGCCTCCTTTTCAATCTCCGTCTCTTCCCTATCGACACCCTTGGAATTTACGGCCTCATTCGAGCTCTCATTTTGCACGCCGTTGCTGAACTTCCGAGTCGCTTCCCTTTCCTTTACACTTTCCACATCTTTCTCATCATCGAGTCTTTCCACCACAACTGGATTATTGTCTTGACAATCCCGAACATAAACTGACTTTTCATTCTCATCCTTTGCTCGTTCTGACAAACACCTCACATTTGATGGAACACCGGCCAAATAATTGGCCCTTCTTATCAAATTATTGTTGCAGGTGTTGTAGAAAAACCTTGATTGGCCCCAATTCGAAGGTTTTTGCAATGGCTTAAAGATGGCTTTGATCCCCAACGCATGAGGCGAGGCACAAAAACTTTGGGCTTGGAATCGCGGATTCGACAGACACATGGGGCTGGATGAAATACAACAGTAGGATTTGGCAGAAGTCATTCCCTCAAAATGCATCTTTTTGTAAGGCATCAAAATTCTGCACCAGGGTTTCATGTTCGTAAAATTCCAACAGCTTCAATTTCACAATTTCACATCTAACAGGAATTGCAAACATGAATATCAAGAACAGAAATAAACAAACAAATAGGTGATTTATGAAACATACAAAAGCTTTCTTGCATCGAAAAGAAAAATATGAAAACTAAATTCAGCACATATACAACAGAAATATGCTGTTTCTAGAATTTACATATATATTGAAAATGTGGCAATGGCAGGATTTTATGGAAAAGATCAGACGTGATTGGAGAATGAGAAATAGACCTTCAAATCGATCGTTTACCTCCAATTTTGGAATGAGTTCAAGTTTTCCCCTATATTCAAGGAAGCCATTTCTTTTCTGAATTGCTGTTTTTGAATTCTTGGCAGTTATGTGGTAGTTTTTTCTCTTCCTTTTCATTTTCAAATAAATATAATTCTAAAACACGATTTGAGACAATAATTCTAAAAGTGTGATTTTTAAAATCGTCCTGCAATAGGCGCCTCATGCCATATCCTTGTGCAGTGGTTTTTCTCTCACTGCTATCTCTGTAGTCCAAAACGGCAAAACCCTTGACGAGCCACCATGATCGCCGCCACTGTGAAATTCCAATGACACGAGGTAACGTGAAGTACAATTTTGTGAATTTTCTTCAATTTTGGAAGCTATTGTATTCCCTGTTCTAGAGATTTTTTCCTCGCTTTGTTGTTAATGTTGGGATTTTTGTGAATTAGGCTCGAGCAAATCTATACAGGTACAGAAATAGGAGAACATATATATCAAGTCAATGTTGCAGACTGGCAGTGATGAGCTTGAAATGGGAAGCGTTTTCTTTCAGTCCCTGGTGTAGAACAACTGATTATACGAATTAAGGTTGCAGGCACCGGACAAATCATTGTTCCTTGACTTAAATTAGGACTGTTAACTACTAATCCTAAAGGAGAAACAAAACAGAACTGTAGCTTCACAAATATTTCTATCATGTTTCTATTTTGCTGCACAAATTTCTACATAGTAAGACAGATGAAAGAGAGCCATTCTATTCAGGGTATGATCTCCGGGAGAGGAAAATTCATGAAACAATGAACCGAAGAAAATATGTAATGGATACAGATCTTGAGATGCAAAATTTTCCAAGAACCGAAATGATCTCACTGGATTTCCACTTTCTCCACATAAAAAGCTATTATGATCTTACCTGAAATTCACCAGCTCGCGTAAGAGCTCGAAAACCTTTATATGGGCGTGAAGGTAGATTCTTTAGATCTAACGTATCAATTTTTAAGCCGGAGAGACCCACACCCATAATCTTGAAACCAACTTGAAAAGTGGGAAATACATGAAGCCGCTCTACGCCTGTCTCAAGCGTCAACGTGCCAGACATTGAAGGAGCTTTATCTTTTGGGATTCGCCCAATTGACCACAAGCAGGTCTGCATTACGTAAATGCATCATCATCAGAGACGATATCACGAATCTGTTGTACTATTAGTATTGAATATGAAGGAAGTACATAGCATCAGAATTCGACATACCATGTCAGCAAGAACATTTACCGATCCGCAGTTTGAGGAAAGATCTGATGAAACAACACAAGGAGGAAGTCGGAATTGGACAGTAATGGAGTCAATTGGCTTTCCAGGATCATTACGAATACCAACTAAGACACTAACACGACAACTCCCTGAATCAGAGGTCAGTTGTGGCTTCACATAAATTGGAGTGCTCTTCAACTTCTTTACCCTGAAAATTAAGGACATCATCTTTTTAATGGGACCATGCAAAGGTACACTATTCAGCATGGAAATAAATTATGCAATCCATCAGTAAAACATTGCCAGTGAAAAACTGTCAACCTGTTACCTGTAGCTCATGAGCTTAAACTGTCCATCAGGAGGGACAAAGGACAGGATTTGGCTTGATTCCCATGGTCGAAGTCTAACACAAGGATGGAATCTCACATCATTGAGAATTGATGGGTTCGCGAATGACAGGGTGAGATCCGGGAGACCTGATAAATGAGAATTTACTTGAACTTCACCATATATCTCACATTTTACCAGAGCTCCATCTCTACAAGCAAAAATAAGTGAAAAGATGAGAGACAGAACAATAACCGTAAACAGACTAAGGTATATAAACCATGCATCAAGTTTGGAGCTAAAAACACATGCTATTGCATGTCAAATTCAGGAGAATGTAATTTTAAACCTGTCAAATTTGAGAAACAATAGTCCAAATTCAAAAATCCAAATTTACAGTAGAAGGAATTGTCAATCTTTTCCCAAAAGATGTCCTTCACAACCAAGAAACCACATACTGCAGATCATTTCATTCAGAAACATGACCATTAATGCAGTTCTCTACACCTGCTTGAATCGATAATTGGGCATACTATTCACTTGCACCGGAGAATAGCTATGTGACATTAGTTTCAGTTCTTGCATCTCGGATAGAAAATTTGTCATGATAAAATGAAAAATCCATGGACCTGTTTATAGTGGCATCCATTTCTTCCACAAGATCAACATAAACTTCATTGCTGGCATGTTTAAGGTCAGTTTTCCTCCATGGAACACAAGATGATGTTGCAACTGGAAGTGTGTTGCTCACATTGGAGGTGTTACCAGTGACAACACTCAAAACCTTGCTGACAAGATTTGGCGGAGCTATCATTTCCCTCAGAATATTAGGTTCGGTCGTTAGAGGAAAACCATGGTCTATCATCTCATCAAGCAGCTGCACAAATAATTATATTCTATCAAACAAATAAACCCAGAATAGATTAAAAGAATACAAAATCAGTTGTTGTTGAAAACTGACAACCGCGCACTGAACACCATTGAATTTTGTACTGAATCAGAATTCATGGCAGTGTATTATGCAACTATACCCTATATTTTGGACTAACATAAAATCAGATAGGCTGACTCTCAAATTAATTTGAAGCACCTAGCATCCAATCTGATATGGCACTACATGGTTTGCAGAACATGCATGCACATTCACACATGTGCGATCATGATTAATCAAAACACTGAATTACAGCCTAAGAGTTCCCAGAAAACAGAATACATGCCCATCACTAGGGCCATTGGGCAAACACCAAATTATGAAGTAAGGTTGTAAAGGAATATACACAAATTGAGGAGGTTATTACTTCGTACCCTACAATGGCAATGAACCTTTATGGTATCAGCAAATGCAACTAGAATTTAACTTTCTGCCAATTACTGAAAGAAATGGCCAAGCCAGATGTGACACCATTCTCAATACTGCCAAACAGTACATTTTAAAATACCATACATGTTCCTGAAAGAGTTTTCATCCATCAAACGAGAATGAACTAAATGCAATCAACCAAAAGTCAGACACCAGACTTCTCAAGGAATGGAAGAACATCAAATGTACCTCATAAACAATAACAAAGTTATCCTTAATCAGATCTTCATTCAATCCATCCAAATAATCTGTAAGGACATCAGCTACTCTGCAAAGGAACTAAAAATCAAACTGTCAAGTTTAACAAGTATTTATGAAACAACATTATCGAGCATGGCATAACATATTATCAGAGAGATCAAAAAGCAAGCAAAAGAGATAGGGCAAAAGAGCGTTTTTCCATCTGAAATTTTTGGAGTATCAAGATCAAGACTAAGAGGAAGCTTAGACTTAGTTTGCATCTGCAATGATACCACTATTTCACAAACATGCAAATTGGCAGTAAAAAAAAATAGCCCAGCATCTTAAGATGCCACTATCTAATTTGTAATATTGCATCCTAGAGGTGATGGATGCAACGGATTATGGAGAGAAAACATACATATAGGGTGTTTGATGACAGTCTTTATGAAATCGCTATAGCCTAAAAATATTATCATCTTGTCAAGTAAAATTCACTTGTTACATTGCATGATTCTAGATTTGTGTGTTAGCTAAAAATAAATTCTTCAACTTTTTGCCTTTTTCCCTAGACTAACATTATAATCACAAGTTTCAAGGGAGAAACTCTATTTGGAAGGCAATCCATGGTGGCAAAGTCTCAGAAGCATACAGAGCTCTCTTTTTTAATTCCTGAAATTATCTACTTAGGCTTTCAGAGGGATATTTTACAGGTGATTTTCCTCAGATTTCAGCTAATATTCTGTTTGAATGTTTCATCAACATAAATCTCATTCTCCTAGGCTAGTCGTCCTGACATATTAAGAAAATAAGTCTATCCTTCCCTTAATAAACCCATTTATCATTTATATGATCTTATATTAAACACACACAAGATATACAATCACATAGCCAGCTGAGCTTCTTAAAATTCAATGGTGCACGGCACATAGTTGGAAAGAATTGAAGAAAAAAATATATATTTCATGGGAATTATACAACAACCAGAACACGTACAACCTGCACTCAAAAACTTGGCTTGAAATGAAGTGAAACTCTAGTCACCATGCCCACATAGAAACACCAATGTTACTTCAGCAGCAGTGCAAAGTTTGAACAGACATTGAAGTTTTATATTTCAAAAGAGTCAGTCATGTAGCAAATACCAGAAGTGAAGGTACCAACCTCAATGGCCATCAAAGGTGGCATCTCAACTTGTGTGCACGCCAAAAATGTGATCCCATCACGAACTACTTGAAACAGGTAATGGGTAGGTGAAGCAATAACTGGTACAAGCTGTATCAAAACAATAGTGCTTGATGTTGAAGATCAACAATGAAATGCTATGTAGATACATCAGCAGATTCAGTGTCATAATTATCGATAGCTGGCTTACCTTCAAGGAATCACCTTGAGTAAGTATTTGGTCCCAAAACCATGCACATATGGATCGATCAACACAGTGTCCGGTGAGCTGTTTTTCCAGCATCACTTCCCTGAAATTTCACAAGCATATTTCTTCTGTTCTCTTCTCATTAATTTAATACCATAAAATCTAGTGGATATTTCAAACTTCAAGAAATATGAAACCCATTTGAAAAAGATTTCTTTTTGCAAGCACAGAGATAGGTAAAACTATAAACCATCTACTAAGTTAAATCAAGAAAAAAATCCTTTGGCAATTGCAACAGATAAAGCAAAACTCGTTCAACAATTTGAAGAAGCATAAAACACAGATAAAGAGACAAGCTTTCGGAAGCAAGCCCCTCCCCGCCTACCCCGACCCCAAAATTACCTAATCTCTAGTCAGTTGAACATATAGCCTTTTCCTACTTCTGATTGTGGAATATACACCAACCACAAAAAGCATTCAAGGATGATTAACCCACATTTCCAGGAGAATTTTTCTTGAGGCGAACCATAATAAAATCGATCGTCGGCGGCGGGAAAAACAGTGATACAAATAAACGCTTACCCGGAATCTGATAGAAGAAATATGCACTGCAACATGTTGAATTCCTCTCCCTAAATTCTAGTTGATCGAATTTTTATAACCCGTCGAAATTGGAATTCAAGGGTTCATTGTCTGACCTGCGACTGCGACTTGCGAGATTTGAGAGTACAGCAATGTTTCTAAACCGGGCGTTGAAGCAGATGAATCACATTCGCGGGTAGATCCGGTCAGATGAAATTTTTGGCTTTTAATATACAGTAACTAGTAGTAATACTGTAGGATTAGGATAAATTTTGCAGTAAGATGTATGGGGAAAACTTCCAATTTGAAATTACTCCCACCATTGTTCCATCATTTTATCCGGTAAATATAAATGTTAAGCTTTTATTGATTAATTTTAATTTAATATTTATCGTCATTATATAAAAAAGTTATAAAAATTTAATTTTACTTTTAAAATATACTCCTCCATTCTTGGTTTGCTATTATTCACACACATTTTGATTTAAAGTTTTATAATAGTTATATAATTTAAAATATAAGTAAATGAGATCTTGATAGATTGGTTTCATCTTATGGTTTTTAAATATTGAACTTTTAGAATTTTTCGCTATACTGAATGTGAGTTATTACCAATTTAAAATGTACTTTTAGTTATAATAAATTTGAGTTATTATCAACTTAAAACGTATTTGAATTGTTCGTTGAGTGTATCCGTACCAAAAATATAAAAAGACGGAGGGAGTGTATTTTAGATAATTTGTATTTGTCCACCGGAATATTGTATTATTACTAGAATATTGTATCGGATAATTTGTCCACCAGAATATTGCATTGAATTTGTATTATTACTAGAATATTGTATCGGTTAATTTGTCCACCAGAAATACTAATATCCAATTTAAAATTACAGCAATATTTTTGCACAAATACATGGTAAAGGTTTCCTATGACGTAGTAATAATTTTTTCCATTACAATTTTATTTTATCATGGAAATTAGTTCTAAAAAAGGAAATGAAAATTTATTAAATAATACTCCATCTGTCTTATTCCAAATATCCTACTTACTATTTTTTATTATCCTATTACAAATGTCTTCTTTCTATAAATAAAAATAATTTTCCCTCCAACAATTATGTGGACCCCACTAAATACTCACAAACCAATTCTACCTTAATTTTTGTACCTAACAGCAGCAAGACACTTGGAGTGGGACTATTACAAATGTCTTATTTCTATAAATAGAAATAATTTTTCCCTCCAACAACTATGTGAACCCCACTATATACTCACAAACCACTCTATCTTAATTTTCGTACCCAACAGTAGCAAGACACGGGACTGAAGGAGTAATAATAATAATAACAATATTTTCGAATTTATTTAAAAATCCTATAGGTGATGGTGATGCATTTATTGTCTGGCAAAAGGGCATCCCGCCCATCGATCGGAGTCTCTTAGATCTGCCATTCTTCACAATTTACTATTCAGATCGTCTCGTCTGCTCTATATACGCGTAAGTTTTTACCTTTTCCTTTCCCTTTCCCTTTCCCTTTCCCTTCTACGCAATTCTTTTGTTTTCCCGGCATAGAATTCGAGATCCAGATTCTGGAATTTGGGTAAAAATCTCTTTTTCTCGATTCGGTTTTTCTTGTATGTTTATGCTTCGGGAATTGATCCAATTTGGATTGAATCGTATGTTTTAGCATTGAATCGGCGTTCTCTTTATTTGATTATGCGTCTCGAAGATATGATTACTCTTTACTACAGGATTTTAATTCTTTAGGTGTTGTGTACTCTGTAATTACATTGGGATTATTTTCTATTTTTTATTTTTTGCGAACTGCATCATTTGTGGTATAATTTCTTTATATTTGTTACTCATTTTCATTTTGTCATAATTAGCGTCTTTCATTTCACCTCTGGATTGAAATGAATGTTCATCGATAGGGTTAATTAACTGAAGATGGGTGCTTTTGGTCGTAATCTTGTGCTCACGATTACTTGATTTTGAAAATAAGTAATATATGCAACTTCCTACTATTTCATGTGTTTTATTGCCTCAGTAAGTCAATGTGTAACTTGATATGATTCTATTTTCTTTTAGTTTTTCAATATTATGTTCAATCATAATTGTTTGATGCTGTTGTAGAATGTATTACCGGCTCTATCTGTATTGTCACAGTCTCACAGATTCTTTCTAGTGTTTTGTTGTGGAATGCGGATTAACAGAGAGTTTATTGATTTACTAAATTTTTAGTTAGGTTTAATGTCTTCACTAGTTTCCCAATACACAAACAAAACACCAGAATAGGGATATATACATTCTCAAGGGATCATTTCATCATAGCTATGTAGATACTATGTTTACATATGAATACCTTATATGTGATCCCATATAGAGCTGAAGCTGAATCTTTGTTTTGGTTGTTTCATGTAGAAACAATGGGGTTATCTTTCACCAAGCTTTTTAGCCGGTTGTTTGCCAAGAAAGAGATGCGAATTCTTATGGTAGGCCTTGATGCTGCTGGTAAGACCACCATATTGTACAAACTCAAGTTGGGAGAAATAGTGACAACCATTCCTACAATTGGTATTTTTCCTGTCTATTTAGCATTCCCTTCTCAGTCGTGTTATTCTCTCCTATGTGCTTGATAGCTCTTTACGGATTATTATTTTAACTTTGCACTTTTTACATGTAATGTGTAAACTTTCCTCTTGTCAAGCAGGTTACGTTGTTACCTTTCTGCTATGTCTCATTGATTGCAAAAAATACTTTTGACTCACCTGTTTCATACACTTAATTTTTCACATTCACAAGTATTGCTGCAACTGCTTGCATGTAGACTCAGCAATGTAAGATTGGAATAATTCCTTGTGCATCTTTTGTCTTTGCATCTGTGTGTGTGTGTGTGTGAGAGAGAGAGAGAGAGAGTAAGGGCAAATAGGCACATGCATGGCAAGGGGATTGATAAATGTCAGAAATTAAAGTTGATGGTATTGACATGATCTTATCCAATCATTTAAGCACCCTTTAGTTTATTAGAAATATATATATATGCATATATATATATATAGAGACTAACACAGAGTGGGGGGGGGGGGGGGGGGGGGGGGGAGAGAGAGAGAGAGAGATGATTAGCATCGAAGGATCTGCAGTTGTTTACAATTCGGTTACACCGAGTTGGATGATTGAACAAGGCTTCGGAGTGGTTTGGCTCTATTTCTTTTGTTGCCTCCTTTGATGGCTTAAACTATAGACGTTTGTTTTGTGATTGTCTTTGCAATCAATCCCTTTGAGCTCATATAATGAAATTTTCGTTTCATATAGGATTCAATGTGGAGACAGTTGAGTACAAGAACATAAGCTTCACTGTATGGGATGTTGGTGGTCAGGACAAGGTATTGTGCTTCTGACTTGTTTCTTTAGTGCTCTAAACAATTTTGCAGTTCTAGTTTCTTATCCGGTCACCAATTGCATATTTTGTTAATATCCCTCATATTCCCTTATGGCATTAGTACCTTCCATTGAACTTACATCAGTTTTAATACTTTTGCACCTGACTACCATAGCATACATAGTAATCCTGTCGTGGAATAGTTGGCAATTTTCATCGATTGGGTTCTATTTACAATGCCTTTGTGTAACTTCTGGAATCAGCCAAATATTAACCCCTATCATATGTGGGGGTGGTCCAATTAAGATTATCTTCTTGCTTTTGTCATGGTCCTGACTTATTTGAGTATTTGGTTGGAGGTTACTTTATGGATTGTCTCATTTGAATTGGTGTTTTTAATGAAAGCTAAAGCAGAGGTTTATTTTCTCTTTTATTGTATACAAGTTGCACTAACGCCGTTCTGTTTCCATTGTATAGATCCGACCATTGTGGAGACATTACTTTCAGAACACTCAAGGATTGATCTTTGTTGTTGATAGTAATGATAGAGATCGTGTTGTGGAGGCTAGGGATGAACTGCACAGGATGTTAAATGAGGTATTCAACCTAAATATAGGAGCACCTGATTTTAATGGTTGTGTGCGTGTGTGTAGTCGTTTCTAAAATGCACTAAGAAATTAGATGCTTTGAGCTATTACATGAGTTTTGATAATAAATTTATGAATTAGTAGTCATTATTATGTAAATGTTTCGTATGCATGATTCATCCTGAATTGTACATCCAAACACTGTCCTCTATTTGACATTTAATATAGGAAAGTTTCAACACCAAATCCTATTTTTCTCCTTAAAGTTCTCTCTCCTGTAGGATGAACTGAGGGATGCAGTGCTTCTTGTTTTTGCTAACAAACAAGATCTCCCAAATGCTATGAATGCTGCTGAGATTACTGACAAGCTCGGGCTTCATTCTCTCCGCCAACGCCACTGGTACTTCATCCCTCCATATCTCTGGCTCACTAATTGTATACATCAATCTTAATTAAAACTGTTGATAGAATTTCCTGGAAGAAGACAAGTGCCTCCGCCCTCCGCCAATATCTCAATTATTAGGAAGGAACCTTTTCACTTGTTTTGAATTTCTTTTCAGGTACATCCAGAGCACTTGCGCCACCACCGGTGAGGGATTATATGAGGGCCTGGATTGGCTCTCCAACAACATTGCTAACAAGGTAACAAAAGACATCCTTGCCATTGTCTGCTTATTTTTAATGAATCATGTTTGCATGGTTCCTTGATTACATAATTGATAAAAAAAAAATAATTGGGACAACAGGCTTGAGAAGAAAAATACGTGGAGGAATTTTGGTATCATCATCATCAACAACCATCCATCCATTTAGCCATCCTAATTCCTGGACCGAAGACGTTTGGACAATAGGTGAAAGATGCCCCCCTCTTCCAATTAGTTTGGTTACTATGAATAACTTCTTATTGTTAGGTATATTGAGGTGTACTTGCATTGCTCCTATAACTTTTGCTGTGGACTTTTGAGGACCTGGGCTTCTTACTTTCTTGAATATTAATTCATCCTTCTTTTCTGGATGAATTATGAATAGATAAATAAATAAATAAACACAATTTACGAATTAATATAGGGTATTTCTTTTATTTCTTGTTGGGGGTTTTACTTAGATTTTTAGGTTTATTGGTTTGGTTTAATGACTGTGTTGAAATTTGTATCCAAAACGGCGAAGGGATTGGGGAAGTGTTTTATAATTTTATGAGGAACTCATATATCGTAAGGAACATTTCAGTTTGTGTTTGGTTAATTGAAATTTGGTCCTCATGTCTTGTTTTGATGGGTTCTGTGGGGAATGCTTAAGCTGCCAATTTTTCCTGAATCTCGTGAAAGTACGTGATTCAACAATATAATAGTAATAAACTTCAATAATTCAAATAAAAAAAAAAAATTGAAAGGAAAAATAAAATAAAATCATTTTGCAGTATATCGTGATTCAACCATAAACAATTGTGTAGAGTTCGCTGGTTGTCATCTGAAAGATAAAAATGCAGTGGGAATAAAAGGTTGTGCTAATATTTCAACCTAAAAACAGAATAATTGCATAGGCATTCTCCAAACAAACCCTCGTATACATTGAAACAGAAGCTACAACAATTAACAGATTAAGTAGTTGACAATTAGCAAATATCCACTTTGACATTAACATTTTCACCCTAAAAGTGTTATAGAAGTAATTAATTTTTCAATATTATTTATTATTTAAATTTTTACTCAATTTTAGTACTACCTCTATTCTTTTTTAAATGCCACGGACCCATATTTCACGCAATCCAATAGACGTTTTTAATCATCAATAACTCAAATTGCATACAAGTAAAAATTATGAAATTTTGACATTCTTAATCTATGCGATTAGACGAATCTAACAAGATAAGATCCCACTTGACTATATTTTATCTTATTTAATTGTATTAAAAATTCGAATCAAAGTTACTCAATAAACAGTGACAAAACCTCCAATGTATCAGTTATAAAAGAAGTGAAGAAGTATTATAGAACACTTAAGCTCGCAACCCTAGATAGAAACGATGGGATGGAGAATACAAGATGACAGATGAAATTGAAACCTAAAGCCCAACCGCCAATTCCAAATGCCGAGTTGCTTGAATTATGTATGCCACAATCCTCAAGGTATGAAATGCTAAAATCCATCAATCCACCAGATCACCAGACTCTAGAATCTAGATTGAGCATGACGATGTTGGAATCCATTGGCTTGGCTGGAGAAAGTGTCGAAACACCAATAGGTTTGCAAAGCCAAATAAAGATGGAATAAATAGGCAATGAGTTCGTTGACACACAAACTGTCGAGTGTCGAGTTTCCTTGCACATAAATAATACTAATACAGTAAAAGTCACAAAGAGTAAGAGTATGCCTTACAGAAACAGGACAACTGGACAAACACCACAATGGTTATCAACTGGGGCAATCAGTAGAGTGTACAGCACTTCACTATATCTGCTTTTACAAAACATGGCGGCAATAATGAAAGGAGGTGAGGGCCAGATATGGGAGAATGACGGGGATGGATTGTCATTTAGAACAAACATACAAATGGCTTGACACTGTGTTGACAAATCATAGATTGATGAAGGGGCACTGCTTCCTAGCATGCTCTGGTATCAACTTTGCCAGGGTTTCTGGAGGGACGCCCTTCAATTCTGAAAAAGAAAGAAATGAACGCAAAGCACAACTAAGGGTTTCGTATTGATTGGAGAAGACATGCAGCAAACCACTTGTTTTGGAGTAACCATTACCGTGAGCCTTGAAGTTGAACAATGGAGGAAGGTAACGACCATTTGGCAGACGGGCATTTGGATCACGTAGCTCATCAAAGAAGGGGTGGATCAAGACATCCAACTGCACCACAATTAAGGATTATTACAGAAAGTGAACACAACTTACCAAAATCAATAGTAAAAAATCACTTGAGAAAGTAATCTAAAACAATAGTAACAAAAATCAAGCCAAAGCACTAAATTAGTCAAGCATTACAATAGAAGGCGATACTGTGAATCTTTCAGAAGAATAAATAAATACTCACAGCTGAGGAACGTAGGTAAGGAGAGTATTGTAAGAGTCTTGAAACAAGATCAACTGCTTCCGGAGGCATGCGCTTATGGAATATCTAAGTAAAAGAAAAAATAATGATGAGACCAAAGTACAAAGCTAATACAGATGTTGGAATAAGCATGATATTCTCTTTTAAGTACCTTGTGCCATGGATGAGCTTTGATTTGAGGAAATTTGAACTCGGTGTAATTAGGATTCATGCATTTTATTTCCTCCCTTGTTGGAGTACCCAAAACCTGAAAATATTAGCATATAAATGAAAGAGATGTAGAATGCACAAGAACTACAATGGGGCAGCACAACCTTGCTGATCAGTCTTTACCATAGCACAAACTAGTTTAACTCGTTTTATTGCAGAGTTGATCCACTAAACCAAATGACATACAAGCATACCTTCACTCATATGGGTTCAAAAGAATTTGAAACAGTGGCTTTACATCCACATGCTCAAATATGATGTTCCAAATAGTGCCTCAATAAAAATTTGCACTAAACGAGAAATTCTGATCTCAAAGAAAAAAATATCTGAATCAATTTTAGCTACAACTTTTTGTTGACTATGGATCCTTTTAAATAAATGACCATCCGATTAAAATTAATGGTGAAGATTTGATGTAATGATGTGCTGATATTTATATTCTGAATAATAACCAAACCCCACATTATAAATTAGGGTAATACAGCCACGATTCCTCACAAAATATACAATTCCAAAAATTTGCCATAATGGGGGGTGTGTGTGTGTGTGAGAGAGAGAGAGAGATAGATATATATATATATATATATATATATAGAGAGAGAGAGAGAGAGAGAGAGAGAACCTTGATTATCTCAACAAGCTGGTCTACTCCACTCTCACCAGGAAACAAAGGCTGAAAAGCAATAACAAACAAAAGAAGTGAGGAAAGTACAGCTGCTTGTGCAAAGAATATACAGGGCACAGAATTTGGAAATGTCAATATCATTAACTACCTGCCCAAGCAGTAACTCAGCAAAAACACATCCAGCAGACCAGATGTCAATGCTAGTAGTGTATTCTGTTGCTCCAAAAATCAGCTCAGGGGCTCTATAATACCTAGAGCAGATGTAAGAGATATTTGGCTCCCCTTTGACCTGACAGAGTAACAGACTTTTATTATCACGGGTTTCAATTGCTCAAATAAATGCAGAATCCTTGATTGGAAAGTATATGCATACCAAAACTTTGGCACTTCCAAAATCACACAATTTAACCTGGTGGGTGTGTGGATTCACCTGCATAAAAACATGGAATTGTTAAACAAGAAGACCATGGACATAAATCCAATCAAAAGGGCTCATTCGAATAATATCATATTTTATTCGTACAGAGTATGTCATCTCCAAACACAAGGGATTCTACATACAAATGAACATACCAACAAATTTTGAGGCTTGATGTCCCTGTGACATACTCCAATAGCCCGATGGATATAAGACAATGCTCTGAAGATCTGTGAAGCCACAGCATAAAACAGGTTACATATTTTTACAATACCAGTCCCCAAAGCTGATATTGAAATTATTAATTAAAATCCACTTGTTCTAGCTATCATTATGAATACTGTAGGTATCAACCAGTGTGAACTGACTTAGAATGAAATTGCAGCTCTGCAAAACCATTATCACAAGATCAAACTCACACTTTGCAGAGTGTGTTATCAAGATCTAAAAAGAAGAAAATACCTGGTAGGCATACAACTTCACATATATCAGTGGCATCCGCTGGTTCAACTTATTGTAATGTTTGATGACGCGGTGAACAGTTTCAGGTACATATTCAAGTACCAAATTGAGATAAAGCTCTTCTTTTTCAGTGGTTGAGAAGAAACAATGCTTCAAGGACACAACATTTGGATGGTCAAGAAGGCGTACAGTTTGCAGCTCGCGATTCTTATACCTCTTGTCCTGAAGAACCTTTTTAATAGCAACTGTTTCACCATTCTCCAAGCATTTTGCCTAAGCAAAAGAGTTGATAAATAAAGACATCAGATTTGTACCATTTAAAAACATTATACAGCAGTTATCCTGCACTTGCAACTCAAAAGCACGTAGGACCTTACTTGGAACACAACTCCAAATGACCCATGTCCAACAACTCGTTCAGCCATGTAGCTAATTGTCTGGGAAAAAAAAAATGAAAGTGGATTAAACAAATCTGAAACCAGGGTAAGAACTTGTACACATCCGAGGATGGGATGCATGCCAATGCTGTGGAGAACAATAACAGACAAATGCAATTTCATACCAAAATTCAGTTTCCCAGATAGTTGAATCTGATCTACTGAGTCTAAACCTTTATCCTAAATTCAGAAGCGTGAAAAGAAAATAAATTGTATCCCGCGCCTTAGTGCATTTGACTTCAAAACATGAGAATGAATTTAACAATTTTGAGTCTCGTCATTCATTTACTGAGTACCCTCAATAAAAAATTCCAACAGGACATTTTAATTAAGTTAATACGAGGCGCCTCATATGGCTCTAATTCATGTTTTGACAACTTTACAATAAATGATCTATTAAGCTACTTTTTTCCCTTCAATTTTATGCTTACAGTTAGAAGGAAGAGTTTTGATTCTTTGCGACACAGACACACACTATTTTATTAATGAAAAGAACCATTAGGTAATAGGAGGGAAATGCATTCTATTTGCATATTACCTGTTTTGGATTACCATTTCGACCACCAATAGTTGTCACAATTATGTGTCCTGTCTCAGTCCCATTGCCATCCACAACTGTTGCTTCGATATCCTATAGATCGTATACAACCCCATTAGATTTTGGTCCACTGTCCGCTCAGAATCAACAGAGGATGAATACTTAAGGAACACCGTTTCACCCAAATATATGCAGTTTACACTAACATGGTCACATACTTTGTCATCCCTGATTTTCATGTCGTTCATTCCCTCTGGCAAACTATCAACCCCTACAGCATGATTGCCTGACTCCTTTGGGCCAGAAGTAGGTGGTGCACCCACTGAAGCCATGTTGAAGATAACTATTTGATTTTATTCCCTCAGAAAGTCATTCACCTACATAAAAAGAAGTAAAACATGAAATCATCATGTTACTCTTATAAAAAACGCCGAAATTAGCCATTCAAAAATCAAATAGAGTACTTATTTCCGGACAAATATAACTGCAATGTCAAGACACGCTCTTATTAATTACAAAAATCTCAAGCAGGTCAACCAAATCCATGTAGAGGTGCTGTAAAAATTGGCATGACATCAATAAGAGCATCAATAATAGCATCACGGTCAAATGTCAACCACCACCTACAATGGCTAATTATTGAAAAGTAAACGGATGGACTTGCAAACGCCTACGCAGTAGCACCATGAATTTTTTACTATATATAGGAAAATGTTTAGCAAACTTCTAGGCTATTAATGTACAGCACGCTCAGATGTATACGTAGTGTGCAGAAGGTCACGTCACAGATGGAGAAATTTGTATCATTGACCAGTAAAGGAAAGTGAAACGGCAATAATCTATTCCCAATACATAGAATAATTTTCAATTTTCCATATGTCAATAAATTGGATATAAATGCCATTTCTGGTAGAATATTTTAAAGATCTGACGAATACGATTCTCACAAGATGATCTCACAAACCAATAGAAGTGCAACAAAAGATATGGCTAGAAGTCACAATAATCTATATCAAAAGGTATAAAAAAAAACAGCCAAAAAAAATGCATCACTCTTGAAAATTAATGAAAATGAAGCAAAAGATCAGCATTAAAATTGCACAGCTTTAAATAAGCCAGATTAAATGGCATCTTAAACATGATCGATGGAATATCAATCAGGAGAGTCATTATTACTTACACCTGGTCATTTGGTCAGTCCAGAACTTTAATAAATATTGTGCCTTGTGGGCAGTGGCTGCTAAACATAAATTTTAGTTTATCATATTATGCCTTGTGAGCTGTTGCGGAAACCCATAACACGTATATTGAGGTAGGTTTTCGTAAACCCATTTAAGCAATCTCTCAAGTTCTTAGAAAACTTTTATCGTGATTTTATGATGCATAATCTATTTATGTATTGCATATTTGATCCTGAATGAAATTAATAGCACATTCAAACATTTATTCTATGATAATACTTCATTTTTGTGTCTCCAAAACAACATTGCTTCAAGATGACTACTGTAGCGACTGAAAGTATGTGACATAAGCGACACAGAATCCAAAGAGATTCAGTTAGCCTTTTAGATTTCAAAGCTGTAGATTCAGTGCCATATAAAGTTGGCTCCCCTTGGTGAATATGGTCTGTACTGAAAACAAGATACCACCATATGAATCATAAGAAGATCCAAATTGATCATTCATGTAAAGCCCTTCAACGCCGCCCAGTTATCCTCTCTTACATTTCTTTCACCTCATCAATCCTTGAGCTGCTAAAAGTAGACATATTCTAATCTACACGCAAATTTTTAGTCCTAGGGACTGTGCAAGCCCCAAAGTAAACAAAAATATCATGCATACAAAGCATTCTCCAGGCCTAACTTCAGATTAATTAAATGTATTCTCCCCAACACATCAAACATAAAGAACTCCAGTGCTCCGGTAACTCTTGAGTACATTTTATGTCCACCTTTCTATTACATCTTTCGACATAGAAGATAAAACCCCTCAAACCACGCAACCGAACAAAGTCTATCCTTCAGAAGACTGTTTGCACGTAAAGTATATCATTTCATGAACAAAAGACACTCCATTTCAAGAGGCATTGTCTCAAACAAAATGATAATATATCTATTAAACTCGATAGAACAAACTAAAACACTCCAGAAACCCCGAAAATTGAGCCCCAAAATTTGCAATAATCCCAATCACAATAACTAACAAAGCAGAAAGAAAATAAGCCCATAACTAAAAGAAGCACCCCTTACAATTTCACCGAACAAAGAAAGAAAAGCTATTCCCGGATCCAGGCAGAGGACCCCCACCCCGATCCACCCACAATGCAAAAAACAAAAATCCCAGATTTAAAGAAAACAAAAAAAAAAACCAAAATGTCCCAGCAAGAGCCACGAAATTCGGCCGTCCCACACACGCAAGAAAAAGCGCAAATTAAGATGTGAAATGGAGAAGGCAGGAAATTAAAGAAAAAACCGTACCGATGATAATCAGGATGTAGAAAAATATCTAGGAGGAAGCAGCGATGATCATCGGTGGAGACTGGCTTGGGGCCTGGAGGCAGAATTTCGAGGCCTGAGCTAGAGGACACCACCACCCAGGGAAAGAAGAGAAAGGGACATCTAATAGAGAGAGAGAGAGAGAGAGAGAGAGAATTGTGGTCTGCTTTTGATCTTCGTACATTTGTTTCTTTTTTACACTTCCATTCATATTCTACTAGTAATTAATTAATTCACATTCCTATTGTACTATAGTTTTATCCTAGTTTTATAGTAATCCCTCCATTTTAATATATTACATGGCCGGTTTTCACTATTCCATTTATTCTACTAGTGCTATATATCTTCGATATTTGTTTTTTATTTTTAGTCTTTTTCATTGTGGAAGACTCTATATTTTGTTAGATTAGTAAATGTATGGCATTATTATTTATGTAAGTGCGTAGTATATTCCTTCCTATTTACAGTACATATTAAGAAAATTATTCATAACATAATAATTCTTTTATTTTTCCAATTTTCTTTTGTAAATTATAATATTCACTTCATCGAACGCGAAAGAGAAAAGATAAAATATATTGGAATACTTCATGTAGTATTTTCTCAATTAGGGTGTAGTAATTATAAATGGTTTCATAATAACTACAAAAAAAAAAAAGGATCCAAATAAGACCGGCAACGAAAAGTGAAAATGTAATTCGAGTATTTGGCACTTTTAAATAATTAGTCAAATCATTTTTCCTATGTGGGGATGCAATAATTAGAAAATGTGATTGTGAAATCTCAATATACACTTTCTTTTGAAACATACTTCTAGTTTTTACTTTTATTTCTAGTTACCTTTTTCTACTCAAATATGCATATAACATTCTACCTCTGTCTATTAATACCGACTCAAAACTTTTAAACACGTCGTAAAAATTTTATAACATATATATTTTAAAAGTATGCGAAAAGACTGATTTAATAAAATTTCATTTAACTATATTTCCGTATAACTGTAAAAATAAATTAGGTAAAACAAGCATTATGAATAATGTAAAAAATCAAAATGAGACACAAATAGCAGGACGCATGAGTCCATTTGTTGATGAAGTTGAGTGAAGTTCGAAAAAAAAATTTATCCGTATCAAGTTTACATGAGATTAAAATTAATTTTACATAAATTAGACAACTTTTACCTAATAAAATTTCAAAACATATTTATATAAGTACAAGTAATAAAATGTCATGATTGATTCATAAAATATAATATGTATATATATATATATATATTGATTAGAAGATTTAATACCGCAAATAATATAGAAACCCTTTGATAAGATAATCTGATCAACTCCATTGCCTTTGTACACTGTTTTTCAACACAACTAATGACGTCTTGCATATGCATGTCTATAACTACACACATTAAACTCCAACACCACCACTCATAATATACTAACCACTAAATTCATAGAAAAAGAGGCATGTCTTTTTATGGATAAAATACACATGATTATGACAACTGTGGACAAAAATCAGCTGCCGATAAAAGCATTAAGGCACCCAGTTTGGTAATATTATCATATATGCCATCTAACACCAGGGAGGAAGCAAAGCCCACAGACGATCTTAATGGGAATGATCAACACTCCGTGTCAATGTCTTCAAAATGCTGAAAATTTTCCATTGTGGAAAAGATTAATATGTGAAACCTATAAACTTTCTACAACAGCAGCAAGAAACTTATCAGGACATTACAAAACAACAATCACAAAATTTTCTACTTATGTCCTAATGGTAAAAATGAATCTCTTTGTGGAATAATAAGCAAATGGGGTGAAAATTACCGGATGCTCAGCCCCCACTTTGAGTTGAGAATTGGGGTAATCGGCCAAGTGGGATCATTAGATTCTTCAGTATCTCAAATTCTTCCATGCTGATCTGTGCTCCCTCGAGCACCTAGTGATATGTAAGCAGGTGGTCATTTAAAATTAAGGATAATATTGACATGATGATTCGGCAAGGAAGTCCAGAAAATAATGTGAAATAATAGATTAATGTGGTCATGTTGACAATGGAGACCGCTAACTATGGAAATAACTTTGCAGCATTCAGGAAAGAGAATTATACTCGTACACTATAAATAGTAATCATCAAATGAGAAATATCTCAATTTGTTACTGAATCAACCTTTTGATCAAAGAAACATTTTTCCCCATATATATGTAATTCGATCATTCAAGTGACTTCACTGTAATAAAAAAAACTCATCTCATCTCTTGATGTGGGCTCAGAATGTAGCACGTATAGCTTAACTGTCATATCTCAACCATCCAATAAAAAAAATCCACATTTTTTGCACAAACAGTCTTAACACTAAACTATTTTTGATGTTGATAATGTGTACACAACAAAACCTGTTGTTGCGGTAGCATTGTGAAACAATGTTATTTTCCAAAGGGCATGTTCACTTTGAGATATGGAATTGACTAATTTAATCCCATCCAATGGGATTGGGATTAAATTAATCCCACCTAGTTTAATTATTATCCATGTGATACTTTTTGCAGTAATATAAAGTCACGCAGTTCATGCATTCAACAAGTATGTTTATATACACTAAAGATTATCAAGGCTTCAAAATTATAGTGATTCACCTTGGGAAGCAGAATCCTTGTGCCCGTCAAGTAAGTGGCAAGTGCAGGGATTCTACTGACAGAAAGAGAATCCAAAAACAATAGGGCTATAACTTGCCATTGTTTCATCCGGAATGCAGGAAGTGGATCAATGAAAGACATTGTATCAATTAAGTGTGCCTGCAAAAGAGAGAAGAATATGACAAAGATGACCGACATTCTGAAAACACACTTAACAAAGTCTCTCCAGGTAATCCTGATTGATTGCATATTAATTTGGCAGTTTGCTGAATATGTGAACCACTGAATTCTGACTTTTGCAATATACTAATATTACAATTATGAAGCACAAAAAAGAAAAGGAAAAAAATTGTTTTT